>CAIGRP010122436.1:0-10021 GCA_903798385.1 Fraxinus cuspidata
TACAAATCAATTTATTGCACCCCTTCTCTAGACAACAAATTTGCCTACTCCCTATGCTGACCTTCCATGATTAGTATGAATATGATGAGAAATTCAAGCCACTAGAGGTTTGGGGTTTCTTTGTTAATAAAATAGCAATGTCCTCAAATCCTCTTAAGGAGAAACGTTTACATGATTATAATGAGGATTGTACTATAGTTGCTATTTATGGAGAATTTGCTATATTGGCTTTTACAAAATTAGGAGATACTCTTTGGACCAATATCTTTGTCCATTCTCGCGTTTATCAAGATATTATTTTTTACAACGGTAAATTTTATGCCGTAGATGGTCATGGAATTGTAGTTGTTTGTGACTTTGATGATGCTAATGGCCCAAAAGCAACAGTTCCAATTGAAACCAATGATTTATATCAGAAGTATCTAATCGAATCATCATGACATCTTCTACTTGTTTCTCGTCTCCGAAAGGGTCTTTTATTTGATGATGAAGAAGAAGAAGATGATGATGATGGTGATGATGATGTTGACGATGAGGAAGAGGGTGATGATAATGAGGACAAGGGTGATGTTGATGGTAATGGTAATGGTAATGTTGATGAGATGGAATATGGCAAAGATGGTGACAAGGAAGAGGAGAAGATAGCTAGATACTATACAACTGGCTTTTCTGTTTGAGGCTAGATGAATGTCATGAGGAGGGGAATAATTATGCATATAGATTAACTGATGTGACTACTTTAGGATATCAAGCATTGTTCTTTGGTAGTAATGTTTCTACATCAATTGCCTCGTCAGAATGTATTAAACCAAATTGCATACACTTTACAGATGATAATTGTGAGCTCTATTTCGATGGACCAGGAGGAGGAGGCCATGACACAGGAATCTTTAACATGGAAGACGAAACCGTTCAATTAAATTATGCAGGTGAATCTCGTAGTAATTTTTCACCTCCATTATGGTACATCTGATTTTCAATGAGTCATTTAAATTATTTCTTTCGATATTGACTGGAATCAAGTATGTACTAGTTCTCTTGGATTGTTGTTCATTTAATTTCACACATATCGACTGGATGTTGTATTTTGGAAAAGTTATAATCAAGCTTAAAATTAGTTACATAAGGAATTCGAAAATAACACTTATTTCAAGTGTTTAATCCGATTTTTACTTCTAATCTCCAAACAAAAGTGGTTGATCTTTATCGTGACACGTGATGCAATCTCGATATTATGAATTTTATGAATGAATATGTATTTTTCAAATAAGATACAATTGGCATGAGATCATGATTCTAAACATTCTTAATCCTTTAGATTTTTATATGATTTTGATAAAAGTTAATGAAATATGTGATTGAAAAATTTTAAATCCCATAAAATGTATGATTAAATTTATTTTTTGATTTTGACTTAAGTTTTTAGTAAGATTTTAATCTACACCAAATATGAGCTTAATATAAAACTAAGGAGCTGGGAGTTTTCATTTTTCAGAAACTTTCCTGAAATATTAGTTCAAATTATCTAAGATGACCTCATTTTCTGTGGATTACGATGAGAGAAAAACATGGGAAGTGGAATGTGCTCCACAAAATTACAAGCGTAAGCTTCATTACGAATCTTCAAGTAGTGAAATGTGTATATTCTATCACGTATAGAAATTTTGGCTTGTTAGTTCTACGCAGGAGGCAATATTCCTAGAGTAATGTTATTTATATTAGTAGAGATGTACAACATTATTATGTGGCAATGAGTTCGTGATTCATCGTCCAATAGAATTGTGGTCCACACTATTACATTGTACAATGAAGCGAGAGATTCATTGTCACTTAATTCACGATGCATCTCTACTAATAATAGATATCATTATCATATTCTAGGTGAATCGGGGTCCTTTCCTTGTGGATCAATTAACCCGGCCTAAACGCTTGGTTCATCCATTGTTGGAGGGAATTTCAAAATAAAAAAGATTATAATGGGTTGGAGCAGCCATTGCAGGGATTTTACATGATAATGTAAAATTCCTGCTCCACTTCCTGATTCCTTTGAGGGGACTGCTGATGGTCTAGGAGTTTAATTATATTATTTGCAACAAATTGTAATAGAAATTTATTTTCTCAATATAGAAATAGGAATTTGTTTTTGATTTATTGTAGGATGGCATGCTTTTTTAAAATAATGGATTTTCTGATTATTGGGGATTTTCGTATTTTTGCCCCATATTTTAACTCCATTCTTTAAATTCATTTTTTTCGAGAACTATATTTATTAATCACAACAAATATTAAACAATTATTACAAATTGTGTAAGTATATTTGTTAATCTTTCCCCTAAATAAAACTTATCAACCGCGACATAAAACTTTTATTTATGACAAGAATACCGTCAACTACCTTCTAGATATATGAAAAAATTATGTATCATTTTGTCAAGTTTTGTCCACTGCAATAATAGGCCAATACTATACTTTGTTTCAATTCAATTCACGATGCCAAATCCAACAAAGAAATTCATAGTCAAGATTTTGTCTTTTTCTTTGGCCAATCAATTTGTCGCCAAACTAGTAGAACTTAAAAGCAGGTTTGGTCGTAAGCCAAATTTACATTCTTGTTTGGTTCAATCAAAATGCTAAAATAAAGTTAACAAATAATTTTATCTACACATTTAATGGGATTCACAATTTTTTAAGTATATATTTCATTTATTTTTATCAAAATCTACTAAAATTTTAATTTAAATCAAACAGGGGATTAAATTAATTTTTTTAAAACGTAAAACTTATTTCCTGGAAAGTAACTTTTGAATCCTATTGGTTCTTCTCTAAAACTAGCCAACATTGAACGTGCGTTGCACGTTATTATGAAAATGCTTTATAAATGTTGTAAAAGTAATATTTAAATATGTGTGAATGTTAATTAATTTAAAATTAATATCAGTGAATATATACGTGACAACTATTCATTTATTTAATTTTCAATTAAGTAAAATTGAATGTTAATTAGCATATATTGACATAAATAATGAAATGCATTCTTAAATGTGAAATTCTAATTAACGTATAATCAGCGGCGGACCCAGCACCCGGCGAGGGGCGACGGCTGCACGTGTTGGGCTCTGCCGAAATAGTGCTTTGGTTAGTGGAAGGAAGGGGGAGAACTAAAAATACTCGAAACTCGCTTTTCAGAAGAGGACGTTGCTCCTTTAGAAATTGCGCACCTAGTGTTCGACAAAATTCGTGAATGTGAATTGGGTTTCTCAAGTTCTTTGACTGGGTGTCATAGAAAAGCTTCTCTTGATGGGTTTGTCTATTCTTTGCTTTTGAAGCTCTTGGCTAGGTCTGAAGTGTTTACGGAGAATGGAAATTTGTTGGTGGAGTGTGTGAAATGTGAAGGGAAGTTGCCCACAAGTGAGGTGTTCGATGTTGTTATCCGAGCCTATCAAGAATCTGGGCAGGTTGAGAAAGCTCTTGAGTTGTATTCAATTGTGTTGAAAAAGTATAATGTGGTGCCCCATGTTTTGGCTTGTAATTCTTTACTTGATGGGCTTGTTAAGAATGGGAAATCGAAATTGCACCGAATGTATATGAGGAAATGGTGGAGATAGATGATGGTATTGACAATATTTGAGTAGATAATTATGGTTTGTATAATGGTCAGAGGGTTGTGTAAAGAAGGGAAGGTTGAGGAAGGTAAAAAGTTAATTGAGAAAAGGTGGGGAAGGAATGCCATTCCGAATATTGTGTTCTATAATACTCTTATTGACGGGTATTGCAAGAGAGAGGATGTTGACAGAGCTCATGGGCTTCTCAACGAGTTGAAATTGAAGGGATTTTTGCCCACGGTGGAGACATATGCAGCTATAATAAACGGGATTTGCAAAGAAGAGAGTTTTGAGGAACTTAGAAGGAAATGGAATCAAAGGGCTTCCAAGTTAACTCAAAAGTGTATAATAGCATAATCGAAGGTAGATGTAGGCATGGTTGTGTTGGGGACGCAGTAGAGACAACAAGGAAAATGATTGGGGTTGGTTGCAAGTTGGACAAAGTGACATATAATATTTTTATTTCTAATGCGTGTAGGGATGGGAAGTTACAGGAAGCTGATTGCGACTTTGCTCTTACGATCGTTGATTGTCGACGGTCAATGATCGACGATCACATTTGGTCCGCCCGTGCTGAACTTTTGTGATGGGTTCGTCACTACTTATAATTAGAATTAATAACAATGAAATGTATAAATGAAGATGGATATTAATTAAATAAATGTGAATGTTAATTATTTGAGAATTAATAATAGAAAATCTATACATCGATGAAAGCACACAGATGATATGAATCTGTCAAATGTACATACATTGATTGTAACTAAATGGTTAAATAAATCAAATATATATTGAAAATTGAAAAGTAATGTATTATTGAAATAATTGAATTGTAGTAAAGCTAAAATCATCTAAAAAATTATTCTCACTTGTTGTAATATTTAATATATTATAGATTTTGCTCTAAAAGCGTAAAATACAAAAAAAAATATTCTATTCCACCTCCTGGAGTGTCTTCTTCTCACTTTCTCAGAACAATCATCCATGGCGTTGGCTCCTACACACTTGCCTTTTCTAATTCCTCTCTTCATTCTCTCTCGTCAACCCCATTCTCAATAATCTCTCAACTGTAAAACCCACTTTTATCATCTACAAATGAGTAATGCTATAGGTACATGATAATTTTCACAAAATTTTACAGGATTCCACATGGCATAGATTTATTGGCAGATGACAAAAAAACAAAAAAATGTTTACAAATTAGGTGCCGTTTTGGGGATTCTGTGAAAGAATTCCTGTACTTATAGAATTTTTCTCTACAAATACACCCACTTTTACGAAGCGAGCCCGATGGATTCAATGGGTTCAAATGGGGAAGAAAGAGGAAAAATATTCTAAGAAGAGAATACCTTCCCTTTAAAAAAAATAAAAATAAAAATTACTACACTTAACTGAGATGTCGGATGAAAATGGACGGAATGATGTTTTGCGCAATCAAATATGTAATTCAGGGTGAAAATGCAAAAAATTGAAGATATGAACGTCTTGTACAATAAAAGTGAAAGATACGCATGTTATGAGCTAATTACCCATGTTTAATATAAATTTTCACTACCTTTCACATCCAATGCAATTCTCTTGTTCAATTCAATTTTCAGTGAAGTTCAAGTTAAATTAAGTTCCAGTAATTAATTCAGCTTTAATTTCAATATTTGTTTTCGGCAATGAAATGCGATATAATTTGATTAGAGATGTTAAATGTATACTTTCACTACCTTTCACACCCAATGCATATCCTTCTTCAATTCAATTTTTAGGGAAGTTCAACCAAACAGTAAGTTCCAGTAACTTGATTTAACTTCTAATTTCATTGTATGATTTGGGTAATGAATTTGTAGTGTTTAATATGGTAGGTGATTGAAAAAATTGGTGAATATCATGCGCTTTATACTTTATTTTCATAACTATTATTTAGATAATCTTCTCTATTAAATCATAAACGTTTGTTCACGACCTTAAGGTCGAAAGATATATTATATTTTATTGTATCCTTTATTTGACATGGAATTGTTTTAACTATACCCCTATTTGGGCTTCATTTTTTTCAAAGATATATTTTTTCAAAACTAATTTATAACTATACATTCTTTCATAAAATAATGTTACGCGTAAATTCAAAACTTTTCTTTATTTTGTTAATCACATATTCCAAAAACTCACTATTATAAAGCACATTTTCCCCAAAATATCATTTTAGTGGAGTCTAAATAAGGGCTTCATATCACATAGTTTACTTTTTCTGTAGTATGGGTGGGAAAACGAAAATAAAGCAGGAAAAAGAGTTTTTTTTTTATTTTTTTGCCATTTGTGTGGAACACAGCAAAAAAGGAATTTCTGAACATAACAAAATGAAGCACAGGCATATAATAGGCACCGGAGGTAAAGAATGCTCAAAATGCTTTCGGATATTTCACATGAAAGCCGAACTTTCTAAGCATGAAAGCCATGACCATGATCCCAAAAGAAATGTGAAGAAATGACAATAAAACCAAGTAAAATATAGGCAAGTCAGGGAGTGATATCTGTTTTGGTATACTTTTGTATATTTGAGAATATTATCCCATTTATTTTTTTTAAGTTTTGGTATATGTTCGTATATTTTAGAATATTTTTTTTATTTCATATGGAAAGGTTTTGTCCATTTACCAACCCATAAAAACTACCATTATCTTAAGAGTGTCTTATGTGTGCCTAAAATAGGTCTGAGCGTCGGGTGGATCTGTCAGGATATTTAATACACATAACCATTTGTTATACTTCGAATATTTTATAAATGAATCATTCGGATCTTTATAATTCAAATTCAAACCCAAATCGTCAATTCAGGTTCAAGTTTGATTCGACCTCTGATGTAAGAATTTGTTCGGGTTCAAAATATAAATATTGTAACTAGTGTAGTCAAGTACGGATTTATTGTGGGGGGTAGTGGGATTACTTGCCCCACACTAAATTTAAAATTTTAAAAATTGCTCAATTTTCAAAAAAATTCTTAATAGTTTTTCAATTTGTGTCTCACAATTCTTTTATCCTAACTTTGTCGTGAACACATTTAAGGAAATGAGAGTAAGTACTTTTATATAACACCTTAGGATAATGACATATATATATAGGATACCAACTTAATGGTGTGGTGCAAAGATCTTTGAGAAGTGTCGTATTTTTGGATGTTGGATCTAGGTTAACTTATTTTTGTACATAAATAATGATATTTTGACACTTATTGTATTTTCAAACGTTAGATCTAGGGTAACACCTTTTATATAATGGCAGAAGGATCTACACTTACGAATTTTAGAAAACAAGGTGATCGACTTTAGTTCACTTTCGTAGATGGGGTTCATCTCACAAAGATGTGCACGGTATCGATCGAATCGTACAATTTCTACCCAACAAATTTGTGGTGGGTTTAATTTACCCTACCATCGTCATAGTGGGTTTCTACCCTACGACATTTGTGGTGGGGCTTATACAAGCACATTTTAAGTAGAATTATGTTCCATTCTATCGTGGTGGGAATTTAACATATCATCTGTAACATTCCAAAATTTTATGTGATTTTTTATAAACTTTTTGTAAAACTTGCTTATAATTTGTTTTAATTTATAAATTTCATGGAGAATCACTCTCAGTAGTCGATTATTCATAACTTCCCATCACTATTTTCGAATAGCTCTTTTTCTATTCTATTTAGAGAATTTTTTACATTTTTCTCCTGTGGTTATTATATCCAATTTTCAAAAACATCACCATTTGTTGGCCTCAAAAACCTATAGATCAAACTATCAACATCTCATGACCACCACCCAGTCCACCCATATGTTGTCCGCATAGTAACATCATGTTAGAGGCAAAGGCAATAGGTTCAAAAAAAGGTTCGACCGTTGTTTACACTCCAACGATCAAGTCACTTGTTGAAATTATAAAATAAATAATGATTAATACATTGGAGATAACTGAAAAGAATATTGGCTAAAGATTCTCGTATTTACATTGATTAATTTGTGTGTGTGTGTGTGTATTAGCCATGTGTAACAGGATGGGCCTTTAACAATTTATTATCCCAATCCATTATAACATTCAAGATGCACTATAGAATGGGAAAAATATATAATTACCTATATTTAAAGATACAATTTCAACTTGCCAAACTTTATTATTATTATTATTTTTCCAAAAATCAGGTCATAAATAGGTTTATATACATGTTTTGGTTATAATTACGTAGTAATTACAATTATAGAACGTCACAGTCACAAATTTTATAGGTCATGACTTATTATCGATTTGAATTTATTAAATTAATTGGTTATGACTTATTTCTCTGTCGCAAATCACAAATTATATATGTATCAACTTATTTCAAAGTCCCAAATTATCAAATTAATTTGTCCCAAGTTATTTTTCGATCATAAATTATGAAATTAATTTATCACAACTTATTTATCGATCATGAAAACACAAATTTTAGTTCACAATTACACATTTTTTGTTACATATTATTTATTGATCAGAATTTATTCAATTTATTGATCATAATTACCCAATAGTTGGTCACAAATTATCCAATAATTGGTCACAAATATTCTTTATCCGACCCACTCCCACTACCATCGATACCACTTGAAAACACTATTGTAACATTGTCACCTCACCACCACCGACGCCACGTAGATCTATACCTAAAACGCCAATGCAACATCACTTCACCACCACCCAGATCGGTGCTTCCACCGCATCACTAACACACTGATCTATGTATCTACCACCACCACCACCACTTATAACTACTCCAATCACCACCACAATTGCATCACCGCCCAAACATGTATGAATAAGAAGTCGAGGAAGAAGTTTGATACTATGGCTCTGGACAAGAACATTCTTGTTCACTCTTTCAATGGAGTTGTTATTGTCAACTATGTCGTGGTTGACGACACAAAGGTTTATCATAACTGATTCTTCCTAGTTTTCAACGTGTTTGGGTTTTCATATCCACGGATACTCATATAGGTCTTGCTAATGTCCCTTTCAGTAAAATATCATCTCTTGCACCATCAGAGACATTTTTCGATGATTCAACAGGTGTCCACTACACCTGAACTCCATCGCTGACTCCAAATGTCGTCGGAGAGGTTGAAAAAGGTGTTCGAGCGAATGGTTCAATTAGTTCTTCGAGACCGACACCTGGGCCATGAAGAGATGATGTCAGTGGCTCACAATTTGATGTAAATGTCAGCGTTTCGCTTGAGAGGGGGTGTAGAAAGAGAAAGAAGTTGAGGAAGAGATGAATTGTAGAGAGAGAGAAAGTGGGGTGATTATGACAATTGTATTATTTGAAAAGATTTGATTTGATTTTTGATAATTATTAATAAGATAATAACTAATATATTAATTATAATTAAATTTAGGGATAATTGCAGCTGATGCCTCTAACCTTTCAAACAGTTGCAGACTTTTCTCTAACCTTTCAATCGTTGCAGCCGTCAATCCGAACTTTTTAAATCGTAACAGCTGAGGCCCCAATGGACTTTTTCCATCCAATTTGTAGTTAGTTGATCAAAAATTAATTTTTACCATATTTTAATCAATTTTAAAAAGGGTAAAACAGTAATTTAATATTTTTCTCATAAAGTAAATTAAAACTTAAATCAAAAACCAAAAATAGAATAAATTATAGAATAAAAAAGGAAAAACTATCCTCTTCACCAACCCCAACCCCCATCCCACCCCACCCCAACCCAACCCCAACCCCCTCAACCCAAAACTAGAAATTTTTGCCACCGATCACCATCTAAGTAGCCGCCTACGAGTCCCAAGCTGCGCAAAAAACAAAAAAAAATAATATGTGGAACTCTTTAAAGGAGAATGTTGAGGAAGAAAAGAAGAAATTCATGAAGCCAAATGGTCAGAAAATATAAAGCAGTAATTTTGATACAAACGAGGATGATAATAAGAATAATTCTATTAGTATAAGGAAGAGTTGGAGTTGTACCAGACTTGGAGATTTTATCAGCCATGCGAGTTCTACTAGGTACTTGTTGAGTGATAAATATTTCTTGGGTGGGTTATCAAAATTTGATCCTAGTCTGAAATTAGTTCTCGGAGAACAATCCAAGCTGACCGAAGCTAAGGAAACAAAGGGCGATGATGGTGGTCGGTGGCAAATTTCTAGTTTTGGGTTGAGAGGGTTGGGGTGGGGTGAAGATTGGGGGTTGACGAAGAAGATATTTTTTCCTTTTATTATTATTATTGTTTTTATTTAAGTTTTTAATTATTTTATGGGAAAAAATTAAATTACTGTTTTACCCTTTTAAAATTGATTAAAATGTGGCAAAAAAAAAATTTTTTTTTGTGGGTCAGATATACTGGATGAAAACAGTCCATTGGTGCCTCAGCTAGGGATGGCAACCCACCCCGCC
>CAIGRP010122439.1:0-10275 GCA_903798385.1 Fraxinus cuspidata
ATGCCTCTCTACATATTGTTACTCATAACTTTCTTGAATTCCTTGTAGCTATTGTAATTTACTAAATCTGAGATCTATTTTTGCAAGTTCTTGAATTATTGATAGATGCATTATAAAGTGCATCATTTCCAAGCTTGGCGCCATTTTCGTCTTAAGCCAAACACCTTAATTTTGTATCGACTTTTGTTTGTGATCATGTCGAGCTCTTCATGCAAATCTTCTGTCTTGTTTCATATTGCCGTGTTGCAAGAATATACGTCAGTAGTTTCGTGTAAGATTGACACGTTATAATCCTTTGTGAATGGTGACCTCTAATGATACCAGTCCAATTATCTAGATCTAACTAATTCGATCTCATCATAATTTGTAATCATAGTCAAATATTAATTTCTAATCTTCATAATTGGTTTTTGGTTGAGAAAATAAGAGCCAATCATGTAAAGATCGAGAATTTCTGGTATACCAAGGAAAGAACAAGAAAAAAACTACAGCTTTTAAAATGTTGAAGAGAATAATTTCAAATTCCTAAATGAGATGAGATACTGATGTAAGTTATGTAACATCCAGGGTGATGTGCTAGGGAAATAGATATAAAATATTTGGTATGTTAGAGCTTGTCCAGCTTTTTCGCACGCAAGCTTTAATTTTGACCCACAAACCTGCCCATTTCCAGGCAGCCTTTGCCCTCTCAGTGCTCTCACAAAGAAAAATTGTATGCTGTAAAGTCCAAATCCCTCCACATTATTCACATGAATTATCCGCCCCAATTTTGCACCGCCAAAGATTTACCTTGGTAATGAAATCAAAGAAAGCTCTCAATGAAAAATCGGGAATTTAGCAGGAATGTAGAGTTTCCACCAGCTGAAAAGATGGTTCTCGCTGGCACTTTCCTCCCTGATATGCGCTGCCACCAGTCTTTTATAACCACTATGGACAGAATACACTCCGCCGGTTTCAGTCTAGAAACTCTTGTAGATACCGTCTAGTTCACTTAATCGGACGTGCCATTATTCTATGCCCGTCTCGGACCGCTATTTCACTAAAAAAAAAAGAAAAATCGACTTTTTGCATTGTCATGTGGGTCCCCTTTTAATTTTTTAATGCAATATCGAACATACCATAGTCAACTCACTTTTTGAATTTTACTTTCAATGTCTATTTTACCCTGTTATATTAAAGGTAACAATTGATTCAACCGCTTTTTTTTAAGTGATTCAAAGTGTAGTAATGACAATTTACATGAATTTAATGATTTCGGCCACTTTTTTTACTGGGCTTTCTGGAACGTACATAAATAATGCGATTAAAAATTTAACGTGTACAATGATTTCTTATAAAATCTGAAGATAAAATTGATACCAGAAGGGCTATAATTTTTGTATGAAGAACTCAAATTTTGAACTCGTATGCAATCATCATGTATGTAATGCTTTGGAAAGAATAGCTTGTTCATTTTGATTTAGTATACTAGAATTGCATATTCCATTTTCTATTGAGATATGTTCGATTTTGTCTAAATGAAATTCTATACTTCTGCTATGCATACTTTCCTCTTCACCTCAGAATCTGTCAATGAAGGTTACCCCGATAAGCTTTGTGATCAAATGTCTGATGCGATTTTAGATGCATGTCTGGAACAAGATCCAGAAAGTAATGTCTATTGTGCGACGTAGAAAATCTGAAATATTACAATCATAGGCGAAATCACAACCAAGGCTAATGGGACTATGAAAAAATTGTTCGCGACATGCGTAAATAAATTGAATATTCGATACCTGTAGTCGGACTTGATGCTGATAATTACAAAGTTCCGATAAACGTCAAACAACAGAGCCCTAATATTACTGAGGTTATCAATTGTCACCGTTAAAATTTGGTTGTAATATGAATCCCTTGTTGAAAATAATTGAGAGTTTTAATTAAAATACACATTAAGAAATTTTTTATTTGAAATGCTATTGTGAAATCCTATTCAAGTTTACTTGGCGAACTCTAATTGAAATTATACTTGGAAGCTCATTATCAGTAGGAATTTGTATTGGACTTCTTCAAGGCATTGGGATGAAGAAATCAAAATTTTTGGAAAAAAGGACATGAAAGTAGGCGCTACGACAATTTTGGCCCAGAGCTGCCCGAGTGGTGCTGCGGCGCCCCCTTGTCTGTTCGCCTCTTGCGCAATTTTTCCTGTCCTTTTCCATTTTTGGCATTCTATTTCAACTACAACTCTACTATAAGAGTTTTGATGTCCCCTATTTGTTCCCTATATATAGTTGGCTCTTCATTGTGATTTAGATCGAGTTAGACAAAGTTAGACAAATCATAAAAACAAAATCTTTGCATTCTTTTTCCATATTATAATAAAATTTTCATTCTCTGCAAATTATTTTATTCTTGTGTTCTTGTAATATTTACTTCATATTGTGGATATAACCTCTTATCTTTTTACAACAAATTGGTATCAGAGCATTCCAGTTTCCATAACAATTGGTATAAAAACTTTTGGTGTTGAAATTCTTCGGAAGATCAAGGTTTTTTGTGATGGAAATAATAAAGTATGATATTCCGTTATTAGATCACAATAGAAGATTTTCTTTATGGCAAGTAAATATGCGAACAGTACTCACTCAGATGGATTTGGATAACACATTATTGGGATTTGACAAGATGCCCATGACTTAGACCATGAAGAGAAACAACTGAGGGATCGAAAGACCCTATATCTTTCCAATAATATTCTTTTGGACGTTTTAAAGTAGAAGTTAACCACTGCTTTATAGTTAAAATTGGAGCAATTTTGCATGACGAAGAGTCTTATTAGCAAATTGCATATAAAACAACGTATATATTCTCATCGTATGACAGAAGGTACATCTCTTAAAGATCACATATTTGATTTTAAAGAAATAGTCGTTGATTTGGAGACCTTGGAGGTCAAATATAATGAAGAAGACTTGGAATCGATTTTGTTGTGTTCATTGCATGCCTTATATACGTCTTTTAGAAATACGAATTTATATAGTCATGATACTCTCACTATTGAAGAAGTCTATGATGCTCCATATTCAAATGAGAAGATGAAACATCTTGTAACATCTAGGGATCATGGAGATGTTCTCCTTGTTCATGATGATCGTTTGAGGGGCAAGTTAAAATCTAACTTCAAATTTTGTAATTATTGCAAGAAAAAGGGCACCTGGTAAACGATTGTTACAAGTTGCAGAATAAATCAAAGTCAAATGCAAATCAACAATAAAAACTTTGGGGGAAGCAAGTATTGTAGAAAATCCTAGTAGTGATGGAGAATTTCTACTTATGTCTGACTACAACTCCAAACTTGATGAGGTTTGGATTTTGGATACAACTTGCACTTTTCATATGTCACAAAATCGGAAATTGTTTTCAACGTATGAAGAAGTTTCAAAAGGTGTTGTGATATCCAATAATAACACACCTTGTCGGATAGCTGATAGTGGTTGGGTCAGAATAAAGATGTTTGGTGGGACGATTAGAACACTTGATGAAAAAAAATCTTAGCTCCTTAAGTATTCTTGATTCAAAAGGGTACATGTACACTGTTGAAGGTGAAGTTCCAAAAGTTATCAAAGGAGTCGTATTGTGCTGATGGGGCATAGAAAATCCCATATATATATAGTACAGGGTCATACAGAATTTTCGAGTGATTAGCATATTTTAGGAACTCGGGTGGATTTAAAGTTAGCTTCTGTACTGGTCGTAGTCTAATTTAGGGTCTTCTTTTAATAACACATCTCAATTGAATATTGAAGATATGGGTAAATCCGTCTTGCCACCATTATCGACGGTGTCATCGTATTCAATTACTAGAAATAGACCCTTTTTTGCTATAAGATTCCACATAGGTACAATTCTACTGATTTTGTTGATGATTTGAATGCGGTTAAGGACTTTGAATCTAGCCAACATTCTTCTTTTGATGCATTCAGTTGTAATTCTATTATAAATCTTGTTTCAACCTTGTTTGGTGGTCGTTAGATCACTTTTGCTCCTAATTAGTGTAGCAGAGATGGAGAATCTTCCTAGTTGGAATTGTTAATGGAGAAATTCGTTTGTGTTTTTCATTGAAGTGTTCAAGTTTATTCCTTGTAGTGAAATTTGTTTTTAGGTGGAGAATTTTTCAAAATTTTGTTCATTGCAGTGAAATTCATATCAAGGTGGAGACTATTAGAATTTATACGTGACTCGAATTCCTTGTTAAAGATAATTGAAAGTTTTAATTAAAGTGCACATTAATAAAAATTCTATTTGAAATCTTATTGTGAAATCTTATTCAAGTTTACTTGGCGAATTCTAGTTGAAATTATACTTGGAGCTCATTGAGAGTATAAATTTGTGTTAGACTTGAAGAAGACACTGGGATGAAAAAATCAAGATTTTTGGAGTAAAGGACCCGAATGTGGGCTCCATGGCGCTACGACAATTTTGGCCCAACGCTGCAACGCCACCCCGTCTATTCGCCTCTTGTGCAATTTTCTTGTCCTTTTCCATTTTTGGCATTCTACTTTAACTACAACTTTACTATGAGAATTTGGACGTCCCCTATTTGTTTCCTAGATATAGTTGGCTCTCCATTATAATTTAGATCAAGTCAGAAAAAGTTGGACAAATCATAAATACAAATCTTTGTATTCTTTCTCCATATTATAATAAAATCTCAATTCTCTTTAAATTATTTTATTCTTGTGTTATTGTGACCTTTACTTCATATTGTGGCTATAATATCTTATTTTTTCATAACAAACTGGTATTAGAGCATTCCAGTTTCCATAACAGTCACTTAATGAAAAACCCGAAGAGATTGGAGCCACAGATCAGGTCACATGTTCAGCTATGCCACAGATGAAACCCCTGAGCTGATGCAGTTGACTCATGTCTTCACTAGTAAGCTCGGTGCCAAATTAACCATGGTGAGAAAGAACAGAACTTGTCCCTTGCTAAGGCCTGATGGCAAGACTCAAGTCACAGTTGAAACCACGAGGAGGGTGGAGCTGGAGTGCTTATTAGGGTCCATACTGTTCTCTTCTCGAATCAACATGACGAGACTATGACAAATAAGTAGAGACTGAAAGTCTTAAAAGAACACGTAATCATGCTTATCATTACGTTGAAATATCTTGATGACAAGACGATATTTCTTTTCAACCCCTTGAGTCTGTTTGTACATGGAGGTGCTTAAGAGGATGCGAGATTGACTGGTAGAAGATTATTGTCGAAAATTATGGTGTTTGCTGCATGCACGGAGGTGGTGCATTTTTGGGAGAGGATCCAACCAAGGTTCATCAATGTGTCGGCTATATTTCCAGGCAAACAACAAAGAGCATGGTGGCTATGGGCTTGCATGTCATTGTACCGTGCA
The DNA here is from genome assembly GCA_903798385.1 of Fraxinus cuspidata. Taxonomy (NCBI): domain Eukaryota; kingdom Viridiplantae; phylum Streptophyta; class Magnoliopsida; order Lamiales; family Oleaceae; genus Fraxinus; species Fraxinus cuspidata. The sequence continues at coordinate 5,393 of CAIGRP010122439.1, forward strand.
ATTATCATTTGCAATTGGCAACCAGAACTGTTATCTATATTCGTGGACACATATGGTGCAAGGAAATTGTCGGTTAAGTATACACAGGAGCTTATTAAGGAGAACTCCGACTTCGTGCTGGGAATGATCGCGATCAATCTGGACTAGAAAAGAGCTGCAACTTCAGGTATCAGAAGACTGCTGCCTATGGTCATTTTGGATGAAAAGATCCAGATTTCACCTGGGAAAATTTTGAGGTGCTCAAGGCTAAGTGAGCTTAGACTGCTTTCCTTTCTGAGGTATGCTTCTGTTGTTGCACAACGATTTGGTACATTTTATGTCGAAAGTAAAAGAGATTAAGAAATGTTTTGTAAGGCTTAAGGTTATGAATAAATAGTAGGACTTCATCATGTGATTAATCAAAACTTTTTAGCCCAATAGTGATTACATTCATAATTCTATAATAAGAACAAGAGATCTTTCTGGACCAATCCTTCTGCCCCTCAGTGGGTAAACGAACATGAATTGAGGAAACTTATATCAAGACAATTAAAAAATCATTACAATAAAAGGATTTGTTCTCTGTTCTTTAGAGAGGTATGCCTTGCATCCACCTCTTTATCATTTCTAGTGATGCTTTTGGTTGATCCATAGGAACCATGTGGCCAGCATTGTGGACCTTAAGGAAAGTGAGAAGTCCACTCCATCTACATTAAATGGAACAGAAGGAGCCGATACAAAGTCTTTCTGTCCCGACCATTTCATAGCATCGACCCATCTCGAGTTTCCTGACAATAATAAAACATAGTTATAGCAGTTACATTAAAAACCTTTCCTACGTTTTTCATAGTAGGTCTCAAGTATATGTGGAGGGTTCAGGTTAGTGGAAGGAAGTGTAAAACCTTATCAAATTTAATGGAAACTTTTATAACCAAACCCTAAACAGAAAAAGAAATCAGAATATGGGCAAAGCACACCCTGACTTTTGGTAGTACATTGGACTATAGCCCTCAGAATTCAGCTAAGAAAAAGATTTATATAAGTTGAGTTGCAGACAGAAAATCTTACCTAGCCAGTTGCAAATAAGATCATACTCCCCAGCGTATACAAGTAACTTGACTCCATTCTCTAGTAGTGCAGGTATATCAACCTCATAATTCTTCATCCAGTCCAAATTCATTGATTCATACACATCAAGACTACATGAAACAAATTGTATGTCTCCAACACCAAGTGCTTCTCTAACTGACTTCTGGTTCAAGAAATTTTCCATGTTCGAAAAGTTGTAGCACAAAGAACCCACACACGGTTTTCGAATGTCATAGTACTACAATAAACGATAAAACCATATGGTTAATAAGTTTAATCTTCTATCTAATTATAAGACTGAATAATGTGTTTTCTTACATTTATATCTCCAAATATTTCAACTATCTTATTGAAAATCTCGGTGCAGAGAAAGAAAGCCTCGGCGCAAGCTGCTGAAAGACCACTGCTATTGCCTGCCAATAAACTTTTTATCAGAATCCAAGTGAGAACCGCTTGTGGAAGGTTTGAATATGCTTATAAATTAGGCAGAATTTCCATGCCCGACGTAAATTCAGAAGTAAATGTCAAAAGGGATGGATTTAGGATTAAGAATTACCACAGAGTTTTATTGCCTGTACACATCCGGGAATTGACTGACTCAGGCTGTCATAATCAGATTTGTTGATCAATTTCATGTTTAAAGCATAATCAGTATATACTTTGTACTGGATCTCTGGATCTGTCAGTCCATTACCAATAGCTAATCCCTGTTTAAGCATTGGTAAGTTGCATAATTAAACGAGGAAAACTATGAGATTGATTAACAGTAGAGATGAAATTCAAGGCTCACTTCATGTTTATATGAATCCCTTCTTTATTATCGTTTCCCCGTCGTATCCGATCAGCAAAAGCTGGAATACAGTGCCCGGCGTATGATTCTCCAGTGATGTAAAAATCATTCCTTGCGTATTGAGGGTGCGCTTGGAGAAATGCCTAACATTTTATGAATATTTTAGTTCAAACTAAGTTAGATTATTATTTTGGACGACTGTATAATTTTGGCCATATTAGATGAAAAATAAATTAAAATCCTGTCTAGTTCTGTCCCGTAGCTGCCTGGACTAGGAAACTTACCTGCAGGAAGTCATAGAAATCAGTGGCAGCTCCCACAGAATCTATTCGTATGTCAGCTCTCTCAGAAAGTATAACTAAAACCTGTTCCAGTTGGTTGGTCGACATATATAATGTTTGAGACCTGTCGTATCATATCATTCATAAAATATTTGAAATGCATAAATGAATGTTTTCTTCCCAGATAGACATAGGAACAGTTAGAAAAAAATGAGTACAGAATTGCAAAAACAAAAGTATGTTTCCATTTGAAAAACGACATCATTAGTTGGTTTGAAGAAACTTCGGTGGTGAGTAGGTGAGGGTTCTTTATTATCTAATAACTCCCAATAGTAATATAAGAGCTTTGGTTTTGGTTTATCAGGATAGGGGTAAGCAAAAGAGAAATTTTTGTCAAAGCCCTTCCCTGTCGAGTTGAGGCAAGACATTATCTCACCTTTAGGAATTATCATTTGGTGTCTAGACGAAAAACTTGTAATGAGAATTGAAGAAAATGAGAGTACCTTATCCCTACCAAAATCATTCCATACAAGAGATAAGTTGTTTGCTATGTGGAAAGGGCCGTTTTCATAAAACAGGGCCAGCGATGAGCTGCATCCGGGTCCTCCAGTTAACCACACAACAACAGGGTCTGTACTCAGCTTCTTTCTTGATTGAAAGAAAAAATAGAACATCCTGCAACAATATTTCAAGCAATTTGACAGAAATTTCTCTCATAAAGCAAATATGAATAAGACTTGGATGAAAATCCTGAATTTATTCATGAAATCATTGAAAATGACATGATACAATCAGTGATAACGAAATTGCATGTCTAGTTTATAAGTTGACTTTTGTTGCTCTTCATGGCGGTTTTTGGACTAATAGGATTCACTTGTCAATTCATGCCAAAGTATTCTATGTTGTTTTATTTCTGTAATCTGTAAAGAATTCTGTATTGGACATGCAGTTGCACTTGCTCACCTAATTAGTTAAACTGTAAGAAAAGATACCAAAACCTGAAGAACAAATACATGTTATACCTTGCACTTTTGGTGTGAGGAAGTCTATAATATCCANACCAAAACCTGAAGAAAAAATACATGTTATACCTTGCACTTTTGGTGTGAGGAAGTCTATAATATCCAACTCTGTGTCCCACGTCTTGAACACTGGTTCCGGGATCACTTAGACAGGGCCATTGTAAACTTTTCTCGACCATTTTTGGTGCTGTAAATGCAGGATCATCTTCAACAACGTTCACATCAAGTTTAGGAAACAAGTTCAATCCTCTGATCATCCTTTCTGCTTGTGTTTTTGGGAGTACCATTGTTTCTGCAAATGAAAATGTGCAAAGGAAAGGGAGAAGGAAAAATAGAGGGAAAAAGAAATGAAAAATTACCAGTTCCATTGTTGTAAGAATGATTCTGAAAAATGAAACTGAGGACATCTACAATTCAGAATTTAACAGAGTTCTTAAACTTTATAGATTCTCAGGGATTTCATGTATTTGGATAGAATTTAACCGAATTCACAAGATTTTAAGAATTCTACATTCTTGATTTTAATGGATTCAGTGGATTTTGAGTGATTTTTTACTATTAGAATAAAATGATACAACTTCTCGTTAGATTACACAAAATATTGAAAATCCTAACTAAAAATTCATAATCTAATTAAAAAAATTTTAATAACCATTTAAGTTGGTCAAACCCTTTTGTATATACACATTCATAGATATTGCAATTTTTACTTCTGATCTACACAGTGGGTAGGACCTACTAGACTAATAATTTGAAACCAAAATAAGCCATTATTGAGTATATACGCACAAATGTATTTATTACATACAACGTATATGCATTAAATCTATAACTCTGTGCAGATATACATATAAATCTATAATTATTGTTGTTTAATAGTTAGAATTGCTTTGACATGGCTTTTCTGAAACTAAAAAGTCGTTTTTAAACTAGGAAAGTTCTTCTACAAAAAGCAAATGCCTTGTCAGACGGGCCCGTACCCTATGATATAATCTCAAAGTCAATTTACACCTTCCACGCCCTGTGATATATATCTCAAATTCGACGTACGCCTTCCACAACAATTCTGGCATGTCCAGTGCAGATTGGTCAATTGTAAGCTAAAATCTTGCTCTTGCTCTCTCTGTTTCAGCCAACTCTGCAAACTAGATCCACGTATAACAGTGTTCTGGTGAACATTCCTGATACTTCTGATACAGTTTTCGACAAGGCACCATGTTATCAAGTTGCATCTCCATCTCGATGTATTTCTTAAATATCATATCTTTGGGAGCTTAATTGCCAATCCAAGCATTAGGCACGCTAGAACGAGATCTAACTGACTTATTACAAACTATGCAGCCATCAACCAAATCTTAGCAAATGAAAATTTGTCGCTATTTCTCCATTTGTCATCTCAAACTTCGCATAGCTAATCCAGGCGCCAAAATTCATATGACAGACCACAAATAGTTCAGAAATCCCTCTCACCCTCTCGACCTCATTGTACATCAACTCAAACTTCGCATACGAAAGCTGACCTTACTGATCAGGATGCTTTGACGTCTACCTCTCAAACATTTCCCTTGCAATTGTTGTAGAAAATATGACTAACCCAATCGAAAGAATACAGGAAATAAAATGAATAAGAAAAATAAATAAATAAACAAAATGCAGTAGATGAAGCGAAGTATGCCAAAACAAATCTCCTTAAGACAGATTTCGCCCCCCAATAAAGTGCAA
>CAIGRP010122441.1:0-12183 GCA_903798385.1 Fraxinus cuspidata
CTTGGTGGTGGTGTAGAAGGTCCCGCCTCCTCATCCCTCCTTCGGTGTTCATGCCGAGGCAGCACAATCCGGGGGGCATATTTTTACCTCTCCTCCGGTTGCAAAGTCTCAGAAGGTAGGGGATGAAACCTATTTCGTGGCCCTAGCATTTCATGTCGCTATCCATGCCTCTGTTCTCCCACCTCGTCTATGATGGTGGTGAGGCCGAAGCAGACCTACAGGGACGGCTACGTCTGGGACTTCATCATCGCTTTCCCTCACATGCCTGAGCTCATCTCTTTTCAAGCCTAAGACTTCAGGTATTTTCCAACTCTTGGGGCTTCCTCTTGTTCCTTTTTAAGAAATTTTAAGAACAAATCATTTTTCAAAGGAGATGCCCCAAACTATTTCCTTAGTAAGTTTTTTCGACGGGGTTGCTCGTGGTTATAGTATGGACTTCCCATAGATGGTGCCAATCTATTGACCTCAAAAAAATGCTACAAACAGATGTCGAGCCCACTTGTACATGCGCAATCTAGATCCAACACGTAAAAGTAGATCAATGGTCAAGATCACTCCGAGATTGGACGTGTGAAAAGCTCAACGACACGATAAATTTTCGTTCGGGTTCCGACGAGATTTCCGTGACACGATTGTGTAATAATTACCAATCGTTAAGAACTAGATTTGAAATTGCTATAAACCAATGAGGGAATACAATGTATTGCTATAAGTGTATAAAGTTACTTTAGTCCTTACATGTTGCATGGTAGGGGCATTTATAGTATTACAAATGAATTGATGACCCTTGGATCAAATTACACGTGGTCTCATCTCTTTGGCCGAAGCGTCACTTCCTAGCTATTACCTTGACCTTCCTGTCTTTTCAAAGCAATAAATGCCCTTACATTGACAAGACAATACACAATTTCACTTTCTACACAGGTCACATCAATCATTCCTACAAAGATCTTCATCATGAGCAAATCCTTGCACGTGAATCGTCACAAGCTGTATAGACTCGGATCCAGGGGGTGCCTCAAAGTTACTTGGGCTTCGAATAAGGGGCCTCAGAGTTAGCACGGGTTCGATATAAATAGAATGAGGCAAGGCGATTCGGCTGGGTTGGGTCCAACAGCTTAGTTTCAATTGCCACGTGGTAGTCCCTAGTAACGAGACATAACAGGACCTATTTTATTTTATTTTATTTTATTTCTTATTATTCACTAGTTGTAGACAAATTAATTGCCTAAGTTCACCCTAAACAAATCCACCCACCACTCTTTTTCTTCTCCCAAAAAAAACGAAAAAAAAATAGTTATGTCCACAAATGGTCACTCCAACTTGTGTGAAATTTTAAAAGTTGGTCATTAATTTATTTACAGAAATTTCGATACATTATACTTTAACGTCTTATCATTTACTAAGAAGAAATGATGTGCTAAGTCATCAAAGATATATTCAAGAGGCAAAAAGTTCAAGATAACATATTTCAACTCTCTAAAACAATTTTAAAAGCATATATTTTTCGTCAACAAATGAAATTTAAGTTTAACCAAACCATTTTAACATGATGCTGCCAAAAAATTGTACATGGCAATGCACGTCAACTACAAAAGGGTGCAAGACCTCGAACATATTGGCTTGAGAAAAGGGTCTCGACCTTGACATAATAGGATTGAGTCTACCTTGTGTTTGGAATTTACTTACACATGCACAAAAGAATTTAAAATAATTTCAATTCCATCCGGTGATCGTTTTTGTGTTTAGATAGAAATTGTGACTAGAGTTGTATCTTTAACAAATTCTGTAAACTTCTTTACTAATCATGGAATACGAATAATCACGATCTTTACACATCTTTGTAAATTACGATCTTTTTATGCCATAACTATCCAATTGTTCAACCTTAAATAGTAATCAACATAGGAGAATAAGAATAAGATATCAGGGATTCTCTTTCTTGTGCTATTATGATATTGTGAGATATATTAGGTTGTGATAGCAATCTTATTTACTATTATGACAACTTATGAAAAACTCAAACCCTAACTGTTTATAATATCTGTTTAAGTGGGCTTGACCCACCCGTTAAACATAAGTCGGTCAAATATTTAATTAATTAAAATTGACACATAAGTTAAGTAATTCAAGCAATTAACTTGAGTCCAATAATAAACAATCTAATTAATTAATTCTACAAATGTCTAATATTTGTCAACTAATTAATTCATAATATCATTCTTCTAGTTCTCTCTTTTGTGTGTAACCCATTAGGTTTTTTATCACAATATCGAATGACATAAATTATTATTTTGGCCTAATAAAAAAAAAGATAAATTAAAACTCAATTTTAATTAAATTCGCATTCGTTGTCCAAGATTGACATCTAGCAATGTATTGGACAACACATGTGACGAGAAATATCACCTGGTGTGACAAAATCAAAAATTATTCATTTATTGTGAAACTATAATCTTTTTGCAATATGATCCTATCAATTAAGAAATATGAAAAATATGTCAATCTCGATTATCGATCATATCTTTCGTTCTACTCTTAAGTCAATAATAGTTGAAACTCTTTTCGACTTATGTATGTATCTTGGCTAAGGATTTCCTTATCAATTTAATCGAATGAAACGTAGATCACAATCTCTTAGTACTAAGAGTGACGAATCAATTATTGATCAATAACAACATTGATATGAATAACTATACACCCAAACGATGTTGTATTTGCCACTCTTGGTAAAGCAATATCCAATAGCACCAAAATATGATTGTCTTCATATAAAGTACTATGATGACCTCAAGTCGAAAGACCAATTTCACTACCGAAAGTTAGACACTAGTAACTGATGCTTAGATAGTTATCCATGTGAAATTTTCTATCGAGTCTTCAATGTTTTGTTCTCTTAACAAAGCATCAACGCGTCCATTTAAATGTCACCACATTTTAGTTTGTGAGATTAGTTGCTCATTTCATAAGTTTGCTCTATCCGTAATAATGCTATCCTATCTTGTGACTACTTACGACCATGATTTATTTCATATTCGGTCATATATAATTTCTTTCTCATAATCACAACTCTTTTTAATTATCAAGTTACCAAAAATCTACGGATTCTATTAGTTTAATTTCTCAGAATAATAATTCAATTAAATAATATATCTGCCATAAATAATAATGCATTAATTATATTAAAAGTGTTTACATCCAAAATCGGTTGGATTTAACACTTACACCTTGATCATAGGGTCAACCTCAATCTAGTGATATAAGCTCGACTTTAAACAAATATGATGGCTTGACCTTAGCCTAATAAGATCTAATGTAGGCTCGACCTTGATCTCAACTTCCAGGTACCAAAAATAAAGGTGTCAAGATCACGCCTACAATGCTGAGGTCAGTAGAAACAGAAGAAATAAACATGAGGCCATAAACTTAATAATGTAAAGCATCATGTGAATAATGAACATAAGCCTAGTGATGACAATGGAGCTAGAATGGCCAATATCTTCTCTTCTCTATCAAGGATTTTTGATAGGTGAGAAAGAAGTGGAAGCAGGGATTAAAAATCTCAATCTACCGTCTAGTTATAGATTCAAGGTAGGGACAGCGGGTCCTCCCTTTTCTGACTGGACTGACTTGGAGAAGGGTCAATCTCCTCTAGAGCCCTGCTTAATTAGGAGTGGGACAATGTGGAGTGGGTTGGATGGGAGATTTTTCCATCCCCTTATAAGCCATGTATTTATAGTATTTTGTGATGTAATTCTAGGAAGATTAGAAACCAATATGACCACGCATGATTTCATGATGTAGAACTCCTCGTAGACATGGGAGTCCTAGTATACTTGAAAGTAAAAGCAACCCCAATGAGTGCGGCAAAATGCCATTTTGCACTAAAAAAAAATGGTGCAGAGTCCCTCCAATTTTGAACCATTTTTGTTAACGAAATATAATTATTTATTTAGTAATTTATGTCATAGTAAATTAAAAAATAAATAATTTTTTAGATAAATATATTGTAAATAATGAAGAAAAAAGGATTAAACGTTGTTCATTTGGTGTAATAGGTTGGATATGATTTTCAGATTGATACAACATTTGGTGTAAAATGGTGCAAAACTTACGTTAAATTTTAATGTAAGATTGAAGATAGCCTAAGAGCTTTGGCGGGATTTTTGTTTCCTTGGTTGAGATGCAATAGGACCCTAGTGAGATTAGTTTGATATTGGAGGATAGCCCTTATTTTGGAAGGATGCTGATGAGTACGAGTTCAAGGTCATACTTCGAGCTAGCTTGGTTCGTAGTGAATTACCTTAGGGCTTGTGTCATACCTCGAGATCACACCTTGATGGGAAGTCTCAAGTGGCATGGTTCCCAAGTTCATGGAAGTTTCCATAAGGAGATAAGAGGAACACAGAGAGCATTTGAAGCTGAAGGTCAAGTTCGAGGGTGAGCAATTTTCACCTCATCATTCTTGGTTTGGTATTGCCACGAATCTAAAAAAGAATTAGTTGTGCTAGAAAATAATCAAGTACAATAATAATCAATTAAGTATTTGGTGAGATTTTATTTTAGAATCAATTCATTTCAAAATCAACAATAATGCGCTTTGTGAAAAAAAAATGTTTTATTATTGTAGAGTTGAGAAGAGAGAGTTCTAGAATAGAGAATGAAAAGGAAAAAAAGACTTAAATAACCCTATCTATATGGGCCACAATACTCCCCTTCAAGATGGGAAATGTATGTTTAATACTCAAATCTTGGTTAACAAAGATTTAAATATAACTCCCCCTAAAGGTTTAGTTAACAAATCTGCCAATTGTTCTTATAAAGCCATATGCAACATTTTCACTTCTCTGGCTTGAACTTTATCTCTTACAAGGTGACAATCAATCTCTATGTGTTTCGTTATTTCATGAAACACCAGGTTGCTAGCAATATAAATGGCTGATTGGCTATCAAAGAATAATAAAGCTGCCCGATTATGTGTAACGCTTAAATCACTAAGTATATTCTTTAGCCAACTCAATTCACAAATAGCAGCAGCCATGGATCGATACTCTGCTTCAGCTGAAGATCTAGAAACTGTATGTTGCTTTTTTGATTTCCAGGATACCAATAAATTACCCAGGATACCAATAAATTACCAATAACTTACCTCCTGGTGTCTGAACAAGCTGCCCAATCAGTATCACAAAAACATTTGAGAATTGAATCAGACTTACATTCAAAGAATAAGCCTTGTGCTGGTGTGCTTTTCAAATACCTGAATACATGATGAGTAGCTTCCAGATGAGGTTGCCTTGGTGAATGAAGAAATTGGCTAAGAACTTGCACTGCATAAGACAGATCAAGCATGGTTATGGTCAAATATAAGATCCTTCCTACCAACCTTTGGTATACACTGGCATCATCAATTGTGTCCCATTCATCCTTACTGAGTTTTAAGTTGTGTGGTAAAGGACAATTTGCAAGCTAAGCTCTAAGATAACCTACATCAAACTTCCAGTGCATATTTCCTCTGACATATAGAAATTCAATTTGTTCTCGCCACCTCAAGTCCCAAAAAGTATTTTAGAATTCTCAAATCTCTTAATATGAACTGCTCAATTAGTTCCCTTTTAAATTGCACAATATAAGATAGATCATTGCCTCCTATGATAATGTCATCCACATAAATAAGTAGGAAAGTAAAAGAATCATCATCTTACTTGCTGAATAGAGAGTAGTCTAATTTCGATTGTTTGAAGCCTTGTGAAAGGCTGTATGAAGTCAACTTAACATTCCATTGTCTTGATGCTTGTTTGAGTCCATAAATGGACTTGTTTAACTTTCAAACAAGTTGGTCTCCATTATTCCCCTGCCGCTTATAACCATTAGGCATCAACATATACACCTCTTCATCTAGTTTACCATGGAAGAATGCATTGTTGATGTCTAGTTGATGGAGATGCCAACACTTATGAGCAGCAACAGCCAAAAGAGTCTTAACAGTAACCAACTTCGCAACAGGAGAGAAAGTTTCTTCATAATCAAGTCCAGTTGTTGTGTGAACCCCCTTTAGCAACAAGTTGTGCCTTCTTCCGTTCTTCTGTCCCATCAAAATGAAGTTTTACTTTATAAATCCATTTGCAAGCTACAGGTTTCTTATGTGCAAGAAGCTGACAAACTAAGTATTATTGGAAACTAAGGCTTGATACTCTGTATCCATTGCTTTCAACCAATCCGGATGTTTAGAAGCCTCATCATATGACTGAGGTTATAAATGGTGGATAACGCCAGTGAGTATTTTTTCTGTGTAGGATACAATCTGCTATAATCCAGATATTCTAAAATAGAATATTGTTTGCTAGCTATGGATCTTTTTGCAATGGATTCTGATTGGGGAACAGGCACCTAAGAGACTAAAATGCAATGATAATCTTGAAGATAGATAGGAGCTCTTTTAGGTCTGTTAGATTGATGAATTGGTATGACATGAGGTAAAGAAGATACTACAGGTAGAGTGAATTCATGAGAATGCACCTCAGATGAGGTAGGTGAATGGAAAGATGGAATAGAATGAGTAGAAACATTTGTAGGGGTGGAGATAGAATCAATATTTGGGACTGGAATGTCAAGTGATAATTCATGTACTTGATCTGGAAATAAGGTTGAATCATGTGATGGACAAACATCAGACTTCCACAAAAAGGCAAGAAACTTGGAATGACGAAATGGGAATATATTTTTATGAAAGGATACATCACTAGAAGTAAAAAAAGTGTTAGTATGAAGATTATATAGTTCATATACTTTCATGCCATAGTGGTACCCAATAAAAATGCAAGGTACAGCCTTGGGATCAAACTTGGTATGATTTTGCTTAAGGGTGGAAGCATAACTAAGGTACCCAAAAACTTTAAGATCTGTATATGATGGTGTTGCTTGATAAAGTATTTCGTATGGGGTTTTATTTGCAAATACCAGAGTAGGTGTTCTATTGTTCTATTAAAAGGATTAAATGAGAGATCTGGTTTGAGATTTTTTTCGCATAAGATATGTCCAAGTCATTTGAGTATGATCATCTACAATAGTTAAAAATTACCTAGAACTATCCAATGAAGGAAGAGAATATGGTCCCCAGATATCACAGTGGGATGTCAAACATCTTGGAGGCTCTTGTTTCACTACTTGGAAAATGCAATCTATGATGTTTGGCCATAAGACAAATAGAACAGTGCAGTTGTTTATCAAATGTAATAGTAGGAATAAGATTGTGGAAGATAGACAGCTTAGAAATAGGGACATGTCCTAAACGACAATGCCAATGATCAATATTAGTGTTAATAACCAAGTTGTTTGTGGAATTACAAGTAACATATTCTATTTTATTACATTGTAAACCGAAATCAGAAGTGCAATTGGGATGTGAAGAAACAGAAGAGTTGATGTAATAAGGAATAGTTTGAGGATCGGATTGATGATATTTACATGAAGGTTTGTCATGATGTTGAAAGAACGCTGGAATGAATACAGTCGATCTTCAAGTTTACCTACCACAATCGTCCTCCATGTTGAAAGATCCTGGACAAAACAATACCAATGTAAGAATATCATAAAACAATTGTGCATAAGTATCAATCTGCTAGCAGAAATTAGATTGAATGTGGAACAAGGCACCACTAAAACTTTTGTTAAAATCAAAGTATCGGACAACTTTACTATCCCAATATGTATGGCTTCAGCAGTATCACCATTTGGTAATCTCATAGATGCTTTAATAGCATCAGACACAGTAGTTAAATGCATAACGGAGCACACCATATGTTTTGAAGCTCCTGTGTCTATAATCCATCTAGCTGGATCTTTATGAATTTTAGGACAAATGGGATTAGCTGAGAAAGCAAAAGCATCAGGCATTGGACATGTAGTGGATGGTGCATCTTGAGGTTTTATTTGAGAATAAGTAGAGATATGTCCTTTCAACTTTGGTACTAACGTGGCTAAAACTTGTTCGCATTGATCTGGAGTGATAATGAGGTTGGAAAGGGAGTCCACAACACTAGATTGATTACCATAAGAAGCTTGTCCCACAATATTTGCAACATGAGCTTTCACTTTAGCAAGTCGATGCCCTGGGAAATAACCTATCAATTTGTAATACTTCCCTTTATGGTGTCCAAGCATTTCAAAATAACTACATATAGGTCTCTCCTTTCTCTGAAACTAATTAAATTGTGTGTTCCTCTGATTTCCAACAAAGCCTTGCACAATGTTACTTGCAAAAGTAGCTGCCTCAAAACTTTGTTGCTTCTTAGTGGTTACTTCTTTTTACCTCTCATTTTGTAAAATGAATGCAAAAACTTTATTGAGTGAAGGCAAAGGATCAATCAACAAAATCTGACTTCTAACACCAGAAAAATGTTCATCTAACCCCATGAGAAATTGCATAACCTGATCTTCCTACTTATAATCAATACTGTTGATATTCGGTCTATAATTGTCAAGCTCTTCCCAAAGTCCTTTTAACCGATTGAAATAAGAATTGACTATGCTATTCTCTTATGAAATTGAAGCAATCTGTGCGAGGACCATTACCTTGGCAATAACGATCCTTAAGCACAATCCATATCTCTATAGCTGAATCTTTATGCATTACACTTGGATAGAGCTCCTTTGGAATAGAATTGATAATTCATGAAGACACCACATGATTACATATTCTCCATGCGCTATAAAGCAGATCATCAGAATGTGGTTTAGCAACCGATCCATCAATGAATCCTTCTTTATTCTAAACACTGAGTGCCATAACAGTCGCATGACTCCACGTCGCATAATTGTCTTCTGCGATCACAACAGAGATCAGTTGTATCCCCATATTATCACCATAGTGTAGGTAATAAAGACTGTTTGGATCAGTGATTAATCGACTAGCAATGGAATTGACATCTTTACCAACCTAATCTCCAACAGATGATTCGATCGATGCCATTGCAGAGAAGCTTCAAATCTCTGATACCATGTGGAGTTGTTAAGGGAGAGTTCTAGAATAGAGATGAGAAGATTTGGCAGGAAATTTTGTTTTTTCTCCAAATGAATTAAACTAGGAGGAAACATTGAATATATATACAGAATGAAAAGGAGAAAAAGACTTAAATAACCCTATCTATATGGGCCTCAATAATTATTGTGTTCCTATGCATTTGCTCAAATGAACATTGATTATAATGACGTATCTATGTATTATTATCATTGATAATATTGTAAATTTAATGTTAAATTTATAACTACATGCAATTTATAACATTTATTTAAGACAATATATTCATTATCTTTAGTTCAAACTTAAAAAATCTATTAAATCTGATTTTTTTTTTAATAAAATCAGAGCTACAATAAATTTAAACTACGAACAAACATAGAACAAAAAATAAATTAATTTTATTTATAGACATAGGAGTTAAAATTGAATAATATATATAAAAAGCTCTAATTAGAAAAAAAGAAACTACAAATTTGATACTTCTCAAAATATTTGCCAATGATATAGATTCTTTTATTATTAATTTGAATTTACTTAAATTTAAAATATAGATTGTTACGTCCCCTGATCATTTGAAAACCCGCAAGTGAACGAGATCGTAATCAAGTAATATAATGATGAATGGAGTGTCGAACTCACGAGGACTATGTGTTTGATCGAATTAAAATTAATCCAACTTTAATCGAATAGCAAACAGATTTTGTGATTTTTTATATTAATCCTTAAACTATCAATTAAATTAATGAAAGTAAATCAATGTAATTTTATTTAAATATGTGAGATACATTGCTGAGATGTTGAATCCTCCTTATTATTCAATTTTTAGTGTAACAATTAAAGTGACAATTTGAAATCATTCATGTTGGCCAATGTTCCTAATTTAATTAAAAGCCTCTCTCGATAGAGATCAAATCTATTCCCCTCATGTGACATTTCTATCTCTTGATAAAAGATGCAAACATAATAAATGCATTAACAAGTACTAGAGAACCTATTGAAACCATATAAAGTATAGAGGTATATCTCTATCCTCTATCGAACCTTATAATGTTTATTATATTGTGCTTAAACTCTATTGTCTCTCTCGATAACAATAAAATCCACTAACAATTCAATTGGTGATCAAGCAATTGAAAAGAACGATAATAAACATCCACAAATCAAATCAAATTAAAGTCAAAATAATTAATTAAAAACTAAAAATATTATAATAAGGGTTTATCTCATCNTGCTTAAACTCTATTGTCACTCTCGATAACAATAAAATCCACTAACAATTCAATTGGTGATCAAGCAATTGAAAAGAACGATAATAAACATCCACAAATCAAATCAAATTAAAGTCAAAATAATTAATTAAAAGCTAAAAATATTATAATAAGGGTTTATCTCATCCTAGCAATGTATAAAATTAGTCTAACATAGCGAAATTACAAGAAATCATATTTAAGTGAAAAGATATCACCCGGATTTTTGATAAATTGAGAAGATGAAGATAAATCTTAAATCTCTTCAATGATTTCTTGATGAATCTCCACTTCCACCTTCTCTTCTTTGCATTGAAAAGATAACCCAAAGGGCGACAACTTTGATAGAAATAGAATTTTCCCAATTCTGGTGTTTACTATGCCAAAAATGGGTCTCAATCTTCGACTAAAAATCTGGAACATAAGTTGTACGATTGGAAATTGATTTTGATCATATTCCATTCCTTTTTGAGTTCTAATTCCTCCAATCTTCTCCTAGCAATCTTCAAAGTATCTTCTTGTATCCGAATCAAATATTGAATTTGGTCCCCAAACTTTGGATTTTGCCATTTTTCCACAATTTTTCGCTTTTTTCTTTCAATTCCTCGTCCAATCATTGAGTTTTACATATATAATATAAAATTCAACAATTTAAGATATATTTTGTCAAAAGAACTATCAAATATTGCTATTTTAGACTCCAAATAAGTGTTTAAAATAAACTTATCACCCCCCTCCGAAGCTCCATGAAAAATTGCCACGTGGATGGCGAATCCACGTTGGTGGAAGTCAAGGTAATAAATGAAACGAACAACCGAAGTCCTTTCACTGAACCCTGGAGCTAATGCCGATCCCCTCCCTCATACGCGAAGCACTCAAAGTTCGAAGCTGAGGTCCTTGCACTGCAGGACAGAAGTCCATAGTGTATGACCGAAGCCCATGTTAAAGCACTATCTCAAAGGTGATGCACTACAACTTAGGATGTGACAAAACAAAGAAAGGAGATGATGCTCTCTACCTCATGAACCACCTTAGAGATTTTCCCAGAGCTCCTGAAACCGATGCTGCCTTCTTGAAAATGGATTTGAAGATATCTCTGAAGTGATTGAAGTAACGCTTGTATAAAGTTGTCGGTATGTCAGTTATTGTATAGGGCAGCTGACCTCTTATCAATATATTAATTGTATGAATAAAAAGTTATGTGATGTCCTAAATTAGGGAGATGAAGCCACGTGGTTCTGATCCAACTGACACCATGTCAGCCAATATAGTATAAATAAGATCTTCTTCTATCTTAAGAGGGGGATTTTGGATGGGGTAAAAAGGGGACAATTATACGTTCAAAATAGATACTTGAACTCTCAAGAACTCACAACAAACACGAATTTGATTATCTTTTTGGATTCTTGGCATGTTTATCGAGTGTATATTCCAACATACAATATAGCAACTTATATATATATTTTATCCATCCTTCCACATATTCCCATCTTATTGCTTCATAGATTGAGTTTGACTTCAATTCGGCAATCGTTGTTAGTGCAATTGCTGTTGTTCAATTCGTCGGAACTCAAACATTCTTGTCTCACGCTGCAAAGTACCTCTTGCGTCCCTTCTTCAAGGTCCTCAAATGAGGGAACAAATTCCAATGGAGGGAAAAACGTGAAGTAGCCTTGTAAGAGCTGAAGAAGCACTTAGGTCAGGCGCCTTTTCTCTCCAAACCAAAAGATCATAAAGTACTGCATCTGTACTTGGCAGTACTTTTGAAGCTCTCAGCTCTGTTTAGAGAAGAAAATAGCCACCAGCTACCAGTTTATTATGTCATAAAGCACTCCTAGCAGTGGAGACTCGGTATCTAGATGTGGAAAAGTTGGTATTTTCCTTGGTAATGACATCAAGAAAGTTGAGGTCGTATTT
>CAIGRP010122447.1:0-30492 GCA_903798385.1 Fraxinus cuspidata
GTCGTTTTGTATACAATGATATTTTAGTCCTTTACAAATTGTATTATCCATTTTATATATATTTAGGCCTTTTAACTCAAAAATGTTGAATGTGGACTTTTTAAACAAATGTTTTGTTTGACTAGGCCTATTAAATGAATCCCCCAATTTTTATAGCAATTTTTTTTTTTTTTTTGTGGAATTCTTATAGTACATCTCATCATTAATAATAATTTATGTCAAAATATTTTGTTTCCATGCTTTAAAATGAGAGAAGAATATTTTTTTATACATTTGCTTTTGTAAAATATGATGGAAAAATTAGTTGGTACACTCTATTTCAATGAATTATTTGAATGTGTTAACTAATGAAAATTTTGAGGACAAAAATATCTTAAAAAATTGTTAGAGACATAAATATTATAATGCGCAAAGATCGAGAATATTAATTGTAATTGTAATGTGAATATCCCTTAGGCGGCATTGATTCTAGTAGTGGGATTTTATAGCATGTTTGCACGTGGCAACATTGCCTTTAAGTTACTAATTTTAGTACGGATTAAAATCTAGATTAAATCTAAAATAAAGTTAACAATTAATTTTAACCACATATCTCATAAAATCCACAATTTTTTAACCGCATACTTCATCATCTTTTATCAAATCTATTAAAAATCTGATTTTAATACACATCAAACGAGCTAAATATTATACATTTTAATGTACATATTTCATCGATTTCATAAAAATCTAATAAAAATCTGATTTTAATACTCATCGAACGAGGCTAATATAATACATTTTGTTAATGTTACACCAATATTTTACTAGAAATACACGTAGTGAGACAGAGTTGATTTTGCTATGGTAACTGAACTCAACAAGCGGCCTCATGATGAGTTATGCTTCTTATAGAGAAGCATCGCTCACAAGGGTTGTACAGGCCAATAACAAAGGGGTGGGCGCCACACACTTTGTGAGGGGCCTGTACAACCCCTGTGAGTGATGCTTCTGTGAAAAAAGCATTACTCCCTCATGATACAGTCTAAGTCGACCACAAATCAGTAATCTAATGTGGATCGATTATGACATGATATTACATGGGGACTAATGTGAAGAATACATCTCACTTACAACACTTGGAAGTAGCATCTCACCTACCTTCACTTAGTAGATATTAAAATCAGATTTTTAGTAGATTTCTATAAAATTTTGATGAAATTATGGTTGAATATTTGTGAGTCTCATAAAATGTGTGGTTAAAATTAATTGTTCACTTAACTAAATTTTAATTCCTACCGGACAGTGACATATTACACATGGTTTATTCCTTAATATAACAAGTCAGTTGTGTAACCTAAATACTAATCATTTGGGTCTTACTTTGAGAGTTACCTATGAGACCGTCGTGGTCGAGTGATTCGCATAAGATAGAATGGAGTAGAAAGTAATCACCTATTATGCAATATTTAGTGAACAAAAAATAAAATAAAATGAATTGACCTATTGGAAACAGCTCATTTTTTCTACAATGTCCACCGTTCTCTCCACAAAATCGAGCCCTTTAGAGTTGACTACGATGCAACAATCTTAGGCAATGAATGAAGTGGACAAACAGGGAGGGTGGAGTCCATGTCCGACAACATATAAATTTTGTTCAAAGAAAATACCATACTTACTGTTGAATTGTTGTTCAACATCATTTATCATAAGTGGGCCTAAAATGGTTTGAATTGATGAAGGCCAAATTTGCCCAGATCGCATGGTACAAAAACTACGTTGTAGCTGATTTTCTGATTTGTTTCGGCTGCTTTTCATGAAAAAAATTCAACTTTTCATTAAAGATCGGCACTATTTCTTGGATGGCGAATTGAAATCTATAAATTGGTGATAAATTTCAATTAACAAATCATCAAATCATAAATTAAAATCATGATAGAGTGCCATTTTGATCCAATTACTTTCACATTCAAACTTTCAAGTGCTCGTTTTGAAAGTAAAACACTAGTATTTAAATATATTTTTTTCAAAACTTGATTAATCCTACAAACTATTTGTCAAGAGTCCCTTTAAACACCAATTAAATTCTAGAAAGAGTAAATATCGTTTGAGGACAACGATCACGTGTTTGAACATTTCTATCATATTTTGACGTTCTTGATTCATCCTTTTCGTTCCCTTCTCCGTTCCAATTGAAGTATATCCCCTGTTTTATTTGAATTAAAATCCAATTAAAATCTTAAGTCAAAATCAACAATTAATTTTAATCACATTTTATGAGATCTACAACTTTTCAACTACACATTTCATTAATTTTTATCAAAATCTATTAAATGTCTAATTTTAATCCCTACCAAACAATGGCATAATATTCCACCAATTACTAGAGCAGTCTAAAAAAAGGGCAAAAGCATTTAAGGAGTATGCTAAAAAGGATCGAATGCACTTGAAAGTCGAGTGGAAGTACAAAGTGTTGTTGAAATTGACTCCGTGGAACAAAATGGAAAGCTAAATGGTGTATAAAGGACTACTTTGATATACAAATGGACCATTTTGGCAGGGCTTTTGAAAAAAGTCAAAGGTTACTTCTAAAATGAGCTAATTTTGAACATGTCTTAATAAATTTTTGAAAGTATTTTGTCTGACTAGAATAACTTTTAGAGGAAGCCGGCATAAGATAATAACATCAAGAAGCTCTTTTACAATAAATAAAAATAAAAGCAAAAGTTCTTTTAAATAGCACAAGGACTCTCTTAAAGCTAAAAGCACTAGCAAAAAGATCGATTATCACTTGAAAATGGCAAACAGATTACATGTTTATCCAACTTTCTATATAAACCTTTTGAAACCCTTTCAACGAGAACAAGTATGTACGGGGCACTCTTATACACATCAGACATCACCTCTCATTTTACCGAAATATGATTTTCCACATATACCATGAGAGGAAATAGGTTACTGACTCACTTGTAATTATGAGATGAGAACAACGTCGGCATCGAAGTATGGTCCCAATGACCTCCCTTGATAATTACGTACTCTGGTTCACATTGACAAATATAGCCTTTGTTTGATCATCCATTATTTTCAAAATATATTTTTCTTTCTATTTTCTTTTAACCACGTATTTTTGAATAAAATAATATTACCTACGAACACAAAAAATTTTCTTATTTTTTTAACCACATATTATCCATCAATCTACTATTACAAAATGTATTCTTAAAAAAAAAAAAAAAAGGGGTTCAAACATGCTCATAGTATCCTAAGTGTTAAGAGGTCTTTAATCTACTATTGTTACTTTTTCTTCATATGCTAGGAGGTACATCCCCATTCACTACTTTCTATACATTTGTTACTTTTCGGAGATTAGATAAATGCCCTCGTCCCTTATATTCTTGCGAGTTTTATTTATCTCATGGTTTGGGAATCCTGACCATATCATCCTTCTTTGATGAGCCTAAAAATTTATTGAAGATATGCTGATCAGTTAACTGAAGAAGAGTGTACGTTTCTTATCGCCAAAATTAGTATAACAAGAAGGTGGTATGATTCTTTGCAATTTTATTGAACAATGAACAAATATTTGAGTTTTCTCAATTACTCTAAAAAATATGACACAATACAAAAATAATTAAAATGATAGTAGAAACATGATGCGGATAGTTCTTTTGCTAATAATCCATGAATTTCAAACAAAGATGCTTTCTATGGTTGAAATTATATATCTTATATTCAAGTTAAAGTGATTTTTTGAAGATATCATTATTCTAAATTTATTTTTCTATTTTTTGAGCAAAAGGGTTATGGAACATGTAAAAAGTTTGACCGGTAATACCGTTTGATATTCTTGCTGACACATAGTAGATCTCGTCATTCTTCGAGTACAATATCATATCCCTTTAAAATACTATTAAAAATTCCTTATTATTAGAAAAATTACACGGGCAACGATCCATGAATGTTGCAAGGAGGAGAAGAAAATAATAGATTATGAGTTTTCTTTTCAGAATAAAACTCAAACAAAATACAATGATGAACTACCATGGGTTTTCTTCGATGAAAATCTGTAAAAATGGATTGAGTTAGTTTCTGGGCTTTTTATATTATAATTAATAGTTTCTGTTGATACAGAGATGGGATTCTTAGCAGGTTGTATTCTGGGTTTTGCATTGGGAATTTGTTTGGTCGTCGGTTTTGCTCGATACCAGAATGTCAGATCCAAACGTCGCTCTGGTTTGGTATTCTTTCAATTTTTTATTTTTCACATTCTTGTTTTGTGCATGTAAGTATCACGTATTAATATCTGTATGAATACGTCTTATGTATAGATTTCGTGTAATTATTCTTGAATTTATTTTTTTTGTTCATAAATGTATCAGGCTGCTGCAATTGCAGCTTTTGCAAAGATGACAATTCAAGATTCAAGAAAAATTCTACCCCCTGCGTTTTACCCTTCTTGGGTTGTCTTTTCGCAGCAACAGAAGTTGAGTTACATCACCTCAAACGTTTCAATGAGTCGATTTTTAACGAAAATGCAAAAATATTGAGTTTCAAAAACTACGGACGTGATCCATTTTTTGTACAAATATTTTGATTTTCCCTGTTTTTTTATTTTCAGTTGAAATGGCTTAATCATCACCTTGACAAAATATGGCCATATGTTGATGAGGTCATTCTTCTTTTTCCCTTTAATTCTAGAGCATGGAACATGTTGCTTTATTTTCTAATATGTAGATTTTATTTCTGAGAAATTATTTGGCTGAACAGGCAGCATCAGAGCTAATACGAAGTTCTGTCGAGCCAATTCTTGAGCAATATAGACCAGTAATCTTATCTGCTCTCAAGTTTTCCAAATTGACTTTGGGTACTGTGGCTCCACAATTCACAGGTTAGCTCAATTACTTTTTCATATACTGTATCTTTGGTACTTAGTATTGTATAGGTTTGCAAGTTACAATGAACAATTTTTTTATTTCATACTATTCTTGATTCTCTTACAACGTGGTTAATCTTTATTAGGAGTTTCCATGCTTACAAGTGAGCCTGGGGAAATTGTTATGGAATTAGAGTTGCAGTGGGATGGAAATCCTAATATCGTCCTTGATATTAAAACCAGAGTCGGTGTGGCATTACCAGTACAGGTTCTTTTCCAACTTAATACAATCCTATATGTGTTTTCACTCTGAATGATGAGTGTACTAACTCATGGAATAAAGATTCAAAAACGAAGACAGTTGAAAATATAGAAAATATTCACACTTGGGGTGTCTAAAACATGATTAACTGTGTCATTGTTGCTATGCTATTATGATACATGCTTCAGATTGTTTGATTCTTGGGCAAATGAAATTACGTTATACAATTGTAAAAATCAACATGCAGTTCGTCATTTTTTGAGTGGAGAATTATGATGGTATTGACAGTAAGTCACGAAGAAAATAAAAATAATTGATAAAATAGATACGGAAAAGACATCCAAAATGGAACGACACATTAACTAAGATTACTCCCAAGTGAAAAATGTTTTGTTCTTATTGCAAACATACTGGGAGATTCACTAGTGGAGACCAATAACATAAGGATGTCCCTTACTATAACTCAGAAATATTTGCAGCTGTGAAGATATTCATATTGAGATTTTCAATTTCATTTATTTTTCAATGTAGGTAAAAAACATTGGATTTACCGGGGTTTTCAGGTTAATATTCAAACCACTAGTTGAGGAATTTCCTTGTTTTGGGGCTGTTTGTTATTCCTTACGACAAAAGGTGAGCCATGAACTCTTTTTTTGCTCTTTATTCCTCTGAAAATATGCTATGAATTTTGACTGCCGTAAATTTTCATCATGGACGTTATCAATATCTTTAAGAGCATATTTCATATGCAGTAATGAACATAACTTTTAGCTTGTTTTTTTAACCTTAATAATGTCGAGTACTACTAAGTCCGGCTAACCAAACAAACCCATAAGTGTTTTTAACTTCATTTCATACAGATTAATGACAAATTTTCATAATTCAGAAGGCTACAAAGGCTGAAATTTTCACAAATGAGTGCATTTTTTACCTGCATATTTTCAGAGATCTGTGAATAAATTCGTAACACGTAAACAAGCATCTGTTTATCCTGTTGACCTAATTTTTGCCTGCAGAAAAATCTGGACTTTACCCTCAAAGTTATTGGTGGTGATATATCAGCAATTCCGGGAATATCTAATGCCCTTGAGGTTTCTGAATTTCACACATCTATTATTGTGTTTAAAGTTAATAAATAGTAGTAGTCTTTAAAAGGGTTAGATAACTTTAAATAAGAAATATGAATGGAAACTCGTAATTGAGCTATTTTTTTGTGTTCGTCGTAGGACACAATTCGAGATGCTCTTGAAGATTCTATCACCTGGCCAGTCCGTCAAATCATACCCATCTTGCCAGGAGATTATAGGTCAATAATCACTTTTTACCCTGCATGAGTGCATCCAATTTACATTGAGTTTCGAACAAAAATTAACCCATAGTTCATGATCTTGCTACTATTAAAGACCTTATTCAATTCATATCTGATGAGATTTCAAGCCTATCTTAGACATACATGAATGAATGAATCTACCTTTTCGTTCTCAGTTTTAAGTTCTTCCAAAGAAAAAACAGAGATCCTCTGTCCTTGAAAATGGATTAATCTCATTCTTGCATCGGAATCAAAAGCATGTATGTTTCTTACAGGAACTCTTAGTGTATTTTTCTCTTACAGTCATCTAGAGTTAAAACCAGTTGGAACTTTGGAGGTGAAGCTTATACAAGCTAAGGAATTAACAAATAAAGACATTATAGGAAAATCTGATCCATTTGTGAATTTATTTATTCGGCCACTACGTGCCAGGACAAAAACGAGCAAAACAATTGTAAGAATCTTTTATTTCTCTGCCTTTGTTAGTTTGTTGTTTACTTCTCTATGGTTAATATAAATCCCCACTATTTGTTTAGAACAACCAAGTAAATCCGATTTGGAATGAGCACTTTGAATTCCTAGTTGAAGATGTATCAACTCAACACTTGACGATAAGAGTGTCTGACGATGAAGGAATTCAAGCTGCGGAACTCATTGGCTGTGCTCAAATGCCACTCAGTGATCTAGTGCCTGGTAAGGTGAAAGATGTATGGTTGAAACTTGTGAAAAATCTGGAGATCCAAAGAGATCATAAAAACCGGGGTCAGGTGAGAATGCCAACTAAATCTGTATTTTTCATGTTTATATACCGAGCTAACTGGTGACAAAGTATATTTAGTTTTTGTAACCATGTTAAAGTACAGGCTCAACTAAATGAAACATCTCATGCTCAGAACCATGATCGGGAATATCTTCTCTGAATATAGTTGTATAAGCACATATATGAGGACAATTAACCCCAAAGTGAACAGAAAGTACATGTTTGATAAGGAGTACTGAGTAGGATTGGACACTATAATACACAGGATTTTAGCTTCTTGTTCTTCCTTATTATTGTCGAGTGCTGTACCATCTGCCTTACCAAATAAGCCAAAAGGAGTGTTGAGTAGGATTGGACAATAAAATACACAAGATTTTAGCTTCTTTTCCTCCTTAATATTGTCAAGTGTTGTACAATCTGCTTTATCAAATAAGCCAAAAGGAAATCTAATTCTTTGCTCAAACATGGTTCTGTAATTGACTTTGCAAAGTGATTTCGACTCTGTTACGTATTCATTTTTCTTATGATTTTTTATGAACTTAAATGACAAGATGTATCGGATCCATTTGTAAAACAATTTTGATCTCTTAAATAAGCTTGTGGCAATAAATGCTTGTTAAAATTTTGGTTGAATGTGTCCTCATGAGTGTATCATTTTCCGTGGGATGCTTTGAAACTTATCTTGGCTAGTTTTTGCTTATGTTATTTATTTAATTGTAGGTGCACTTGGAGCTCTTGTATTGTCCTTTTGGCACTGAGAGCGCACTTATGAATCCGTTTAACCCTGACTTTGGATTGACTAGCATGGAAAAGGCTCTTTTACAAGGAACTGGGGGAATAGATTCTGCCAGTCTCGTGAAATCAGCCTCTCAGACGAAAAAGGATTTTGTTATTAGAGGTGTTCTTTCAGTGACAGTAATATCTGCAGAAGATTTGCCAAGTACTGATCTCAGGGGAAAATCTGATCCTTTCGTTGTACTAATGATGAAGAAGTCTGATCAGAAGAGCAAGACACGGGTAACATTTGCTGATTCCGACTGTCCTTTGGAAGAAATAGTTGTTCTCGCGAATGCTTCACACACCCCCCATCCCCAGGCCCAATAAAATGTTGAAGACAACTAAGTATATAACTCCGTCCCTCCTCTAATAGCTTAAGCATTGAGATGAAGTGATTTGAGTCTTGTTGTCACTCGTTCTTAAAACTTGTCCACGTGTTGGAACTTTGATAAAAAGTGAATATGAGGAGGCATGTGAGGATGACTAAGAAAATAATTTTGTAGTCTCTCTAGTAGTTTATGCTTTTGGATGAAGTGATTCAATGTACACGAAAAAGATTACTCATTTTTATGGTTAATTCAATACCTAACCCTGGTGTTTCCTCTTCCTCCATGGAATTTTTGGTAATGTAATGTAACAACTTTTTCCCTCTCATTACAGGTTTTAAATGACACCTTGAATCCAGTTTGGAATCAAACGTTTGACTTTGTTGTGGAGGATGGGTTACATGAGTTGCTGATGTTAGAAGTTTGGGATCATGACATGTTTGGGAAGGTAAATTCTCAGAATGGACTCAACTTTGTGCATTGAAGTATTTTTTTCAGAAATATTTACAATTTGGACAATATATTTTAAAACGATAAACGCTTTTGCAAAAGAATTAGAATCTCTCTTGGCAAACAGGCAATAATAGATAGTTAAATTTGTTTTGTTCCATTTTTGGAGGAGAAGAAACCCTCTAGGGGAAAAAATCTATACTCATCGGTAAAATAAGTAACTTAAAAAGAGGTCAGGCTTACGTTTAATATTCTATCTATGTTCAGGACAAAATGGGAAGATGCATAATGACACTCACAAGGGTTATATTAGAGGAAGAAGTTACAGATACCTTTTTCATAGACGGGACACCATCAGGAAGGTTGAATTTGCATCTCAAGTGGGCGCCACAACCTATCATCCGGGACTGATAAATAAGAGTGAGCTCGAAAAAGTATTGCAACCGGTTGCATTGTCATTTTGCTCGGACATTCTCCAGGTACGATCCAAGAAAGTTCAAAATCGAGTTTTTTACTTTCAATGATAAGTCGCGAAGAAAACCACGGTAGACAAGAATTTACCATGATAATTATAACTATCATAGTTGTTGCTAATGCTTTATCATTGAGGAAGAGAATTTTCACCTTGTTTTTTACAGGAAAATTATTGATTTCGTTGTTCGCTTCTCACAAGCCTTCTCAACTCGGTTCTTGGTTGAACACTCGCGTGATTTCCATTATTTTCTTGCTGTTGAGGTGCTCCCCCTTCTTACCAGCCTACTTCTTTATTAGCACAAGCACGACCATCATATTCTCGTAAGACAAATGTGGTCGGAGCCAAAAAAGTTAATAGTAGAACTTTTTTCATACTCGGATTGGTGCCTTGCAAGCTCTCTCTCGCCGGCCCCAAGTTTAGCTCGTGCACATATATAGTCTGACCAAGACCTACTTCTGCTACTTTAAACACACAATCCACCATGTCTTGTTAGTAAATGGAGTCGAGGTCTTTGCTTAACTACGTTTATAGGATGCAAATTTTGCTGGAAACAAGAATAGACTCATTTCGAGTACAAAAATATTTTGTATTTCTTGGTTGACATTCTATCATGATGTTCGACAAAAACTATGTTGAATCTTTGTATCGAGGACAACTTTCGAGCTCTTGACTTGTTGATTTTGAAATTTACTTCGCCAACTTCTTGTATCACTTAATGAAGGCTACTTATGTGTGTCAATTTGGTCACTCCAAATTGAAAAGGATCTCAATAGTAACCATTATGTCCTTGATTATATCGGGCAAGGGTCTTTTGGAATGAAATCTTGTATATGTATTATCTCTATAAATTGTCCAAATCAATACTATTTTTAGACCTAAGTAGGAGTTATTAGTCATGATTTGTTGATGCTGATTTTGTGGCATTATTTATTGCTCAAATTGGGAATGCCCTCTAATCAAAGCCAATGATTTAATTGGTGTAAGGTTTAATAGTGTAAAAGAAGGATATAAATGATAATTAACCATTTTAAACTTTTAAATCTTCGATCATGGTGGATTAGTGAGATTATATATTTACTAAAGGAACGTATACAAGCAATTTTCTATTCAAATAAATGCAACATTTCAAGTTTCGTTGCTAGTGAGCCTTTTTTGTGATTGATCAATAAATTACTAAGATATTTGTAGAAAGTGAAAGAATTCTCAGGGTCGGATTTGTGGTTCACGCACAGTCCCCTCCCAGCCCGTTTGGGGTTATAAAAAAAAAAGGTTTTTATAATTTTTTTTTCTTACTTACACATTAAGCTCGACTTAAAAAAAAAATTAATTCAATCCTAAATTCGCCCCGATGATACCCTTGCATCATAAAAGAGTTCAATCATACATTCTGATTAAGTAATTCTATTTATCATCATGATGATTTAATATCAGTGATATAACAATCTATTATCTTTAATATTTCTCTCTATCCTCCCCCTCTCTCTCATAAAAGTGAATTATCAAATCTCATTATTCCACATAAACTGTTACTTCATCGATGTTCCATTATCGTAATGATAAGTGACATTATTTATTTTGATTCCTAGTGAGGGAAAATGTGAATTGTGGTAATCAAAATGAACTAAATGGAAGTTGGATGATCAACATGAAGCGAACATGTATGTCGTGTGACATTTAATAAAAAAATTCCTTTATAATATCTTAGAAACTCGTAATGTACTTACCACTCAATTTTAGATTATATGATCATTTAATAATGAATTAAACTGAGCACTACTTTTGTGATACTAATCACTAAGCACTATGACAAATTGACAAGCCGTACATTCTAATAATTAGTTTCATTTTCAAACCTACCAACTTATCCAAATTGTATTTACTATCATTATATGGTAAAATGGACTCCTTGTTAGGCGTTTCCGCCGGTATTTATTTAAGGATTGTGCTATGAGTACATAACACAATATATAAGGGTGTTCATAATGAACACATAGACACCCCCGACACATGTAGGCCCCCTATTGGGGGGCGCTTATGTGTATAATGGACACCATTATGAGATTTCCCTTTATTTAAACAAATACTTTAACGAGTAAAAAGGAAAGTATTGAACAGCTCTTTATGTATTTATATCTATTCGTGTTTTTTCATTTTTGTGTTCCATTCATAACACATTTTAATTATTTACACATTATTTTATGTCAACGTTGTGAATTTAAACATATTTGATTATCCTTAAAAACTTCATTTATAAGTATTTTTTTTAAATAAATTTTTTTTGATTATAGTTAAAAGTGACTTATGCTTAAAATAAGGAGTGTTTTCTTTATAACTTCAAACTATGTTAAAAATTTATTTTTTTGGATAAATTGCCTATTTTTTCTCCAACCTTTTGTGAAAGTTGTAATTTTATCTTTAACCAGTTTTCACCGCATTTTTTTAATAATCCTTAATAAATTAGGTGATTCTGTTTCCATCTAATTTAGACTGTATGCATTTTTATGATTCCAAATACATAAACCCATTAAAAAAAAGACAAAAAAAAAAAAAAATAGTAATAACAAAGAAAAAACACTTCTATAATGAGTAACGATATTTGTATATCATTGTGTTCATAATGATGTACACATAGATAACGTGAAAGAAATAAAAATATTATAATAACTCAGTGTGTTTTTAGTCTCTTTATTTGGTTTCTTTTCTTTTATGCCATCTATATGCAGGGGCGGACCTAGGGGGGTCTTGGGGGGTACGTGCCCCCCCCAACCACTTTTGAACTTTTTTTCATGTTTAATATCAATTAAAATCTAAATTTTAATTTAAATCAAAACTAGCAATTAATTTAATAACATATTTCATGGAATCCATGACTTATCAAAATTTACTAAAAATTTGATTTTAATCTCCACCAAACAAGAGCAAAATCATAATAAATTTGAAATTCGATAACATGTTAATTTTAAAAAATTTCCGACAATCGTACGCTAATCGAATCTACAAATTGTTTATGTCATCTTAAAGCTTATTTCGAGAAATACATTATGACTATATCGAATAGTCCAAACAGATATCGAAAATATTTAAAAATACGTTAAATGTGAGTCTTAAAGAAATACGTCTAACTCGCACTTTAAAAAAAATCAATTATTTCATTAACATTTATTACTTTGCGATACAAATTTCTCAATATAATTTTCATCATTTTATTAGAAAATTTTATATTGAATATGACATAAAAAATAATTCGAAATTTTACGTCCGAAAAAGTCATATCTCATGTAAATTTTCGGATGCAAAATTACATGGAGTATGACTTTTTTGGACGTAAATTTTTAATAGTAAAATTTCCCAACTTCTATCCAAGTTCGACTGTACCCCCTTAACTTTTAACTTCTGCGTCCGCCCCTGTCTATATGTACATCATTATGTATGTATAAATAGCTTCACTCTATATACAATTCATACAAACACCAATCCATACATGTATGCACCGACACACCCAACACTGCCCATTATCACCACCGTTATCACCCATCCCATCATGTACCCTTATGCCCCCCTTTGAACGCAAATTAGGGATGGCAATGGATCCGATTTGCTCAATAAAACATGAGCTCAGCTCAACCATTGATATGAGCCTAGCTTGGCTCATAAAGAAAAGAAGGCCTTGGCTCGCCCATTGGTTGCATGGGTTGAGCCTAGCAAAGGGTGGGGTTCTTCACGAGGACATTAATTTTTTTTTAAACACAGTTTTTTTTATCGAAAAAATTAAAACATATTCTAACATGGTGCAAAATGTAGCCGATTAGCCTATTAGATAGACCAATAAGCTATATTATTTCATCCTACTACAATATATCTCAAGTGTTTTTTACAAACTTATTCGTGGGAAAACTCGTTTAAAGGATTTCGAGTCTTGATCAAATAGGTCCATTAGTTCACCTGAATGGACTTAACGTCTAGAATGAATGGAGAAAGCGTGATGATAACCTCAACTAAATTCTTAAAGATTGAAGATAAAAATATGACAAAAAATTAATTAGGAATAATATAGTAACTTTCGTGAAAGGTTAGGATATGTTTTCTCCGTGTTTCAGATTTCAGTTTTGAGTTTTGAATTCATTTTGAGTTTTGTGTTTTGAGTGTATGTTTTGAAATTATTGAAAATACGTTCTTTTTATCATGAAAAAATGTTTCTGAAAACAAAAAAAGGAAAACCTGTTTATTTGAAAATTTTGAGAATATTTTTTAATAATATTTTCTACAAAAAACCACCACAAAGCTGCTGCCACTAGAATCACCACTGCCAACCAAAATCAACGCAACCACCACTGCCATCGCCACCACCAAAATCTAAACAACTAGTCACCATTGTCACACAACAACAACTTCTATTGCCAATCAACACAACCAATCCACTGCCAACCGAAAACAACACAACCACCACTGACTGCCATCGCCACAAGTCACCACTACCACCGCACTGCTACCACCACCACCATGTTTGTAACACCACCATCACCACACCACACCACACCAGTAACACCACCGCACGTACCGTACCAGCAATACCACAATCACCACATCGCACCACATCACCATTGTCGACCGCCACCACCACCATCAACACCTCACCAGCACCTCCAATAAAAACCTCAATCGCCGCCAGATTGAAAAAACCAAAAAACCCCCAAAACTGCAGATTGAAAAAGTAAAAAAAACACAGCAGCGTCGCGACGTCGCCTCTTCAATGGGTTGCCGTCAGATAAAAAAACCAAAAAATTGCCGTCACTACTGCGAATGTCGTCTCTTTAATGGGTCGCCGACGTCGAAGAGAGAGAAGGCAGGGACGTGGCCAAACCATAGCAGCATCACAACGAATGGGTAGCGATGAATGGGTCGCGATGCTGCGTTCACAATAGTGTCGCCTCCCCACGCCCGTGTCGGCACTGGCGCATCTCCTTCGTCGCTGGTTACCGTGTTTGAATGGGTTGCTGGCGTCGAGAAGAGAGAAGGAAGAGACGGGATTGGAAGAAGAGAGAAGGAAGAGACGGATTTATGCGTTTTTCGTGTTTTTCATTTTTTTGTTGTTTTGTACTGAAAACACCCAAAACATAAAAGAATGACGTTTGGTGTTTTTAGTACAATTTATTTTGTTTTGTTTTTAAAAATGCATTTTCACTGTTTTGAAAAATCGAAAATAAAAAACGGTTTGAAAACGGTAAAGAGAACATGCCATAGTGACACAAATTGCAGTTTTACCCTTTTGTTTTTAAACTTGGGGTGTGTTTGAGCCACATTATTTTGGAAGAATGTATTTTGGAATAGTGGATTGATTGAGAATGTGTGGTTAAAAAAGAAGGAAAAATTATTGATGTGATGGAAAATATTATTTTATTGAAAAATGTGTGGTTGAAAATGAGTAGAAAAATAAGAATGAAAATTTTAACGTGTAACAAACGGAGGCTTGGCACACATGGCTTGAGTTGAACACGAGAGGAGTCAACCCGCACGAATGACTCAAATTCCAACAAAAATAAAGGAAAACCGACAGAAATGGAAAAGAACAGGAAAAATGGAAGTAATGAAAATTTGATTTAACCATCATAACTTAAATTTGACAACATTCCTTTCCCACGCACCTTTTGTTAGTCCTAACCCTTTGGTTCCTCTCTTTCATTCTTTTACAGGCCTTAGCCAGCAATAAAACAGCTTATTTTGATGGCCGTGACCCACCTACCCATCAAAATCCTACATTGAATTGGACCCCCTTTAAGAATTTATTGCAACTTCTGGTTCTATCGGTTACAATTTGTACAATTCTAGGTAAAAAGTTTCTGTTGGATCAAGAAAACTCAGATCTTAAATGTAATTTTGTGTATAAGATCGAAATTTGGCATCTGGGTTATTATTGAATTTGTGATGGGGTGGAGATATAAAGCTGGTCTCATGTTAATTGCTGCTGTTGTCATAATTTGGGTCTCCTCTGCGGAAGTTACTCAGGTCAGGTTTTTTTTTTAATTTTCTTTTCTGTGATTTCTTCAAGCTTAAGGTTTAAAATTCACTTTTCTTGGTTTTCATGTTAACTTCTCATTTTTATGTTATCTTTTTGTGTTTATTTGTTAGATGTGCTTATGGATGTCTTGATTTGTGGAAAAGGATTTTCGTATCCATACTTGACTTGTTGTATGATATATGGGATTGAGATTGTTGCCTTTTTCTCCAGGTTCATCCTTCTTTTGGTATTAAAGAATTTTGATTTGTACCGAAAAAATGTCTTAGTAATGATGTATATTTTTTATTTTTCAGAAATGTGCCTAATTCATGCTACCTGGTTTTGTGGTTACTCAAATTAGTGGAAAAAGAAAAAGGGATAAAATTTCTGTATTAGTCATGTTAGGTGGTGTAACTCACTTTAAACATGGTTCATATTTCAGTATGTCATTCCCAATTCCAGATTATATTATCTGTTTACATTTATTTGATCGGCCATGCTGCCAGGAATCCAATACCTTATTCTTCATTGATAAAAAATAATCTGTTACCAGGCAAACTTAGTACCACTTTTTTGTCATTGATCGGCAGTCACAAGAATAGTCCTGATTTCTAATCGAAGGGGGACTTCGTAAATGAAGATTGGTAGGCTATAAACATATTGAGCTAGTATGATTTATTACCAGTCATGTCAGGATATTTGACTTAGTTGAATGTGCAGTAGGCTAGTTTTTAAATGATTAACATTTCAGATTCTCATGTTGGTGTGCCTACATTACAGAAGATATCATATATTTAATTGTCCTAAGCTTGAGAATATGTAAATTAGCCTTGCTGCATTGTTTGGTTTTAATGTACTTAACAACTTGAGATGATCAAGTTACCAAAAACAGCTTTATTTACATAAAGAAATTTAGCTAACTGCATAGACAAAAAGTTTTGCTGCCCCTTTTGGCTGGGAATGCATGTCTGTATGCACCTTTAGCCACAGAATGATTAATCCTAATTACACAAGCATAAATGCGTAATTAGGTTCAGATAGGATATAAGTGTGATTTAACATTATCTTGGAAATAGAATTTTTTGGCATACGTGAGCTCTCTTGGTGAAAACAACATGGACGTTCATCTATATATTTGCATTAATCTCCTTCTAATGTAGCTATTAGATAACGGTTTTTGTTATCCTCAGTGTTATTATAGAAAAACTTATCTTTTTTTCTCTCGTGTCAAGTTTTCTTTTGATCAGATTGTCATTATTAGATACCTTCCTGTGTACAAGTTAACAAAAATATACATTTATAACCTTTTTTAATACATGTTTTTTTTATTCAGGGTATTTTCACAGACTATAAGCAACCTTTTGCAGTGACATATCTTGGAGCTTCTTTAATGGTGATTTATCTCCCTGTAGCATTTATTAAGGATCGGATACATAATTTTCTGAAGAGACGCACTGGCAAAAGTGGTCAAGGCATGGACGATGATTCGTGTTCTAGAATTGGCTCCCCGATAAAGTACATTGGGGGACAGGAAATCTTTGAGATGGAAATTCAGGGATCCCTAAATAGAAAAGACAGCGAAATTGACCTTTTTGTGCAGGGAGAAGAGGGAAGGCCATTAGTTTTTAAACACGGAGATGATAGAAATATTAGGCAAGATAAAGAGGTCACAACCAAAGAAATTGCTACTTATGGATTTTATCTTGCCCCCCTTTGGTTTATTACAGAGGTAAATCCCGTCATTGTATGCCCTTTAAATGTCTACACAAATTTAAAATATTTTGTTCAATGTCTGACTACTGTTGCCGATTATACCTATATCTTGACCAATTTTAACTTTTATTTTGGCCAAATTTTGTTAGAAAGGAAGAAATCTCAGAATTGATTAACTCTTTGAATGTACCTTATGCAATCTTTAAATTATTTTTACCGTAGTTTCTTTCTGAAAATATATGAGTTTATTTATAAACTTCTCTTTTGCAGTATTTATCAAATGCTGCACTTGCTCGTACAAGTGTTGCAAGTACTACAGTTTTGTCTTCTACGTCAGGGTTGTTCACTCTTTTTATCGGTGCATTTTTGGGCCAAGATTCCTTAAATATGGCAAAGGTAGTTGCTGTTTTTGTTAGCATGACTGGGGTTGCCATGACAACCCTAGGAAAAACTTGGGCCAATGATGACTCACAACTAAATTCTTATTCGTAAGTCTTTACTTCATTTAATATACATGTTCATATCCTAATTATTATAACCATTCATACATTTTTATGTTTCTTCCTCAGTTTGCATTTTCAATTGCATGTTTCAGGGAATTGACTGACAGTTCAACTTTTTGTTTCTTTTAAAGAAGCGGAAAGCGCTCTCTTATGGGGGATATTTTTGGCCTTCTTTCAGCGCTGACTTATGGGCTATTTACAGGTGTGTCATTCATTAGCTGATGAATTAAATCTAATTAAGATCAACATGGAAAATTCAGATGACAACTATTTCTTTTTTCAAATTTTTGTAGTACTTCTTAAAAAGTTTTCTGGAGAGGAAGGAGAGAGGGTTGATGTGCAGAAGTTGTTTGGATATGTTGGATTATTTACACTGGTGGCACTATGGTGGCTTGGTAAGATATTTTCGTTCTCTTTCTTTGCCTCCTTCGAAACACGATTTCTTATGTATACTTTGGGTTTATTTTTGTCTTGTTTGTTCTCCTCACTTGTCATATATTTATCTTCACTCATCCGTCAATATTTCATATTTAGTTATTTGCTTGAATTACAATGTTATTTGATTATTGCCATTGACAGCCACGGGTATCTACAATTCCTTACTGTGCTTAAATGGATAATATTGTTATTCCTTGAAGTTATCATGTATTCTTTGAATTTGTTTTTGTGATGTTCATTCCATGCAGTTGTTACATATTTATCTTCTCTGATCAATAACAATTAACTATTTACTTATATCCCTATATCATATTTATCTTCTCTCATCAATAACAATTAACTATTTACTTATATCCCTATATTGTTTCAGTATGGCCATTGACAGCCTTGGGTATAGAGCCCAAATTTACAATTCCTCACTCTGCTAAAATGGATGAAGTCGTTATTGCTAATGGACTAATAGGAAGTGTTCTCTCCGATTACTTTTGGTATGTGAACCACTTATTCTCACAGGAAACTTTCTTCCGTCAATATTTTTCGTTGTAATAATAGCTGACACTTTTCTACTAGGGCCTTGTGTGTTGTTTGGACTACGCCACTTGTGGCCACCTTGGGCATGTCTCTTACCATTCCACTTGCTATGGTAGCTGACATGGTGATTCATGGACGTCACTATTCTGCCATATATATTCTCGGTTCAGCTCAGGTAATGATGTTCTTGGAAGGAAGGGCTGAGTGAATGAAAACATGTCAACAATATGTGAAAATACCAATGTTCTGCACTTATTGCATGCGTTGATATATAGTATTGAACACAACTAGACAATATAATGGAGAAAATTTTAGCTTTATTTTATTGCCTTATTAATTTTAACCATTGTTTAATCCTTCCTATCAACATGTAGTTCTACATCATAAATATTTTGATACAATCTGTTTCATAGGACTTCAATGGGAGCTTACTTTTGTATCTCTTTAAATCTATAAATACAATGCTTGTTATGTCATACTTAAAACTCTTGACTGTCGGATTTTTTTTTATCTCACCTTCTTCTTTTTGTTTAAAATGGCACCACAGGTATTTTTGGGGTTTGTGATAGCTAATCTATCTGATTGGTTCAAGAAAAAACTGGGCTTATAGCATTCGGCTAAAATGTTCGAGCTCAATCTAGAGGTAGTACTGTTTGGCGTGCAACATTTCCGTCTAATACAAGACCGATGAACTGATGGTGGATTCATTGTGTTGGCGATTGTTTACCTTATGCTTCCAGGTGCATTATGATTGTTTGTTCCCTGAATATAATAGAGTACATTAGGAATTTCTTTAATAGAAAATATTTTAGTTATATTAAAAAAAAGAAAATAAAAGAAAAAATAGAGTGCATTATGATGGTTTGTTTCCTTAATATTATCCTACTTCTTGTCGTTTTAACTCATTTCTCAAAATCTACATGTCGTTTTAACTCGTTTCACAATTTTGAGAACGTTAAATTCATTGATTCTTGCTACATATGGATTTTATCTTGCCCCTTTTTAATTATTTCGGAGAAAAATCCCGCCATTGTATTGTTCCAATTACTTTTTTGAATATTTGACTACTAGTGTTACACATTAAATTAATTTTTACTTTTATTTTTGCAAAATTATTGTAGAAATAAGGAAATTTCGAAACTCATTCTCACTATAACTGTAAGGCCTTGTTTAGTACACATTAAATTTTTCATTCTTATTCTTCTACTCATTTTCAACCACACATTCTTCAATAAAATATTATTTTCCATCATATCAATAATTTTTCCTTCTTTTTCAACCATAAATTCTCCATCAATCTACTATTCCAAAATACATTTTTCCATTATTTTTTTCATTATCATTTTTCTAGTCATTTTCAAGCGCACATTCTTCAATAAAATAATATTTTTCATCACATCAATAACTTTTCCTTCTTTTTCAACCACACATTCTCCATCAATCTATTATTCCAGAATACATTTTTCCAAAATAATGTGGATCAAACACACCCTAAATTATGCAATCTTTAGATGTATTTCTATTGTATTTTCTTTCTGGAAACATATAAGCTATTAATATACTGTTGGTATTTTGTAACAGATTTAAAACAAAAACTTCAATAGAAAGTAAGACCATCAATATTTTTTTGTATTGAAGCTCGGATGTTCAGTCAAAAGGTTTACTTACCATGTTGAGCATCCATAAAAATGTGGGTAATGCTAAATCTACTAGTTCAATCAAAGCGTACAAAATTAATGGCCAATACTCAAGGTATCAACCAGAAAGCTCTTAGAAATTCAGTTTCTCCTTTACAGCAATTGTACTTGGCAATATATTCAGCTTCTATAGATGACGCTACAATTTTCTGCAACTGGGATTTCCTACTAATACAAGTGTCATTTATAGTAAACATATAAGGAGAAGTAGATTTTCTGTTGTTACTATTGCTAGCAAAGTTTGAATCAACAAAACTTTTCAAATTAATTTCCTCAATAGATTTATTAAACATTAAACCAAGGTTAGATGTTCCCTTAAATATCTTAGTAGCCATTTCGTAGCCTCCTATCGACACTCACCAGGATTGCTCATGAATCTACTAAGAACACTTACTGCAAAAGCTAAGTTTGGTCTAGTACATACGATGACATACATAATTGATCCAACAACTTTAGCACAAGGAATTTTGTTCATCCTAATATGTTCTTCAATTTTAGGACATTGTTCAACATATAGTTTAAAATGGACAAACTAACAGTTTTAGCGTGAGACGGAGAAAATCCATTTAACACTTTAGAAATGTAAGAGTATTGAGTTAAAAATAGTTTATTTCCAACTATATCTCTTTTAATCTTCATTCCCTAATTTCAAATTCATGTTTTAACTTTTGTTTTATCTTATTAATTTCATAAACATCACTTTCAACAAGTAACATATCATCCACATATAATAGAAGATAGTAAGAATTTGAACCTCCATTACCCTTAAAATAAAACATGGATCATATTCACTTTCGTTGAAATCAAGCCCCTTTATGAAGGTATCAAACTTTTTATAGCATTCTCTAGGTATTTGTCTTATCCAATACAAAGATTTATGCAAAAGAAACACACAATTTTCTTTTCCCTTTTATTTAAAATTTTTAGGTTGAAACATATAAATATTAAGTAGGTTCAAAGGTAAATTCTTTGCAGTTTTTACATTAGTTGTTCTAATTTAGATTAAAATTAAGAACAAGAGAGAGTGAAATCCTTATAGAAGTATATTTGATTATAGGAGAAGATATTTCATTACAGTCAATCCCTTTCCTTGGGGTAAAATCCTTGACAACTTATCTGGCCTGATAAGTCACATTGTTATTTTTGATTTCTCCATCTTTTATTTTATAAATCCATTTACTGTCTATAATGTTTTGCTCATTTGGTTTATTTACTAAGGCCCAAGTCTTGTTTTAAACTAATGAAAGCATTTCATATTTTATGGTTGGAAGTCAAATACTTCCATCATTTCCACCAATAGCCTTTTCATAAGAATCAAGCTCATTATTCAAAAACTTTTGTAAACTGAAGGTAAAGCAAAATCTTCTTCATAAAATCTTGCAAGTGACTTAATTTCTCCTCACTCTATCCCTTACAAGTTGATAATCATCTAGAGCGTTATCAGGTTGTAACTCTTTTTGTGTTTTCAATTTCAAGTTCAGTGACATGCTCCACCTTAATCTGATTTTCATTTCCAAGATTTAAATATGTGGAAATATGATAACATATATATATATATATATATATATATATATATATATATATATATATATATATTNTGATTTTCATTTCCAAGATTTAAATATGTGGAAATATGATAACATATATATATATATATATATATATATATATATATATATATATATATATATATATTCCTAGCATGGCTACTTTCACAAGTAGTTTTATCTTTTTCCTTAATGTTTATTTTCATTAAAGACTACGATTCTATTAATGATGACCATATACGGACCCTGATCTTTAAGACAAACCCTATATCCATTTACCTCTTTTCCATAAGCTAGAAATATGCCTTTAACGGCCATATGTTCTAATTTTCCTTCATTTTAATGTGCATATAGAGCACATCCATATATCCTTAATCTCGAATAGTCAATATGATAGTCATTCCAAATA
Source organism: Fraxinus cuspidata (assembly GCA_903798385.1). Taxonomy (NCBI): domain Eukaryota; kingdom Viridiplantae; phylum Streptophyta; class Magnoliopsida; order Lamiales; family Oleaceae; genus Fraxinus; species Fraxinus cuspidata. Next base: position 22,048 of record CAIGRP010122447.1, read on the forward strand.
TGATTAGGAGTATCAAATTGCAGAAATTTAGCGGGAGATTTATTTATAAGGTAAGCTACAGTGTTTATAGCTTCTATCCAAGATAATTTTGAAAGTCCTTAGCTGCTTAACATTCATTTGACATTCTCCAAATAAGTCATCTTCGTTCTTTCTCGAAATCCATTTTGCTGAGGTGTGTTAGTGACAGTTCTTTTCCTAAGAATATCATTTTCTTTATACAAATTGTCAAGCTCTTCTTTGCAAAATTCAAGATCATTATTAGTCTTAAGAATTTTTATATTCTCGATAACTTGATTTTCAACAAGAGTTTTCCAATATTTAAAATGTAGGCAAGTTTTAGATATATTTTGCAGTAAAATATTCCAATTTTTTCTAGAAAAGTCATCAATTATGAAAATGAAATATTTATAACTAGAATATGTACAAACAAAAGCTCCCTAAAGACCAGTGTACAAATAGTTAAGTATAGATTCATATTATGTATATCTGCAACAAAAGGTAATTTATTTTGCTTACCCTGCGTTTACAAAATGGCAAATTTTCAATATTTTCAGCTCCCAACAGACCTTTTTTTTTTTAACAGAAGTAAATTTGTATCAGTTACGTGACCAAATCTTTTGTTCCATAATTCAAATTTATCATTTTGAGAGACATCAGTAGCTAGTGAATCACCCACCAAGGGAGCTTTAAAAATATAAATCCCATTAATTTGAGGAATCGTAATGATTTCAGCAAAATTATTTTAATGGTAATAATTCCCTTGTTGACGAAAGTATTATAACCTTCATCATCAAAATGTCCAAAGAAATCAAATTTCTTTTCAAATTTGGAATGTATATGATCTTTTCAAGCATGAGAACAGTTTCAATTTCAATTTTAAAATTATTTTTCAAAAAATTTTAATTTTGTAAGAAAAATCATTACCCCTTGTTACTTGACCACCATTTTTTTCAAAGAATTCAATAAAGTATTTTTTTACAGTGTGTCATATGAAAAGTACACCTAAATCAAGAATCCACTCATCTTTGATCAAAGTTTGACTAGCAATATTGACTTGTCCATTTGAAGTTGCAGTTTCTTCATAAGTTATTATAGTAACTCCTCTTTCAACTTTTTGAGTATTTTTCAACTCTTTAATTCTTTTACTACAATCTTTTATACAATGACTCTTTTTTCACAAAAGTAACACTTCTTCTCTTTAGCCTTATTTTTATTCTTTTATTTGTTTTGCCTTTTCTCGATTTTGTTGAAAAATCAGTTCATTTTTCAAAATCTTTATTTGAAAAATTATTATTGTTTCCTTTTGAAAAATTTCTAGCTTTGTCATCAAACTGAGAGGAATCCTTTGAATCATTTTTTTAATTCTCTCTCTTTATTTCTCATAGAAGAAACAATAATATCAATTGTAACAGATTATCTTCATATTCAAGAGCATTTTTAAAATCCTTGTATTGACTAGACAAAGAAGCCAATAAGGACACAGATTGTTGATCAGGTAAGATAGTCTCACCACTATTAGTGAGATCTTGAGATAGATTATTGAATTTGTCCAAGTTTATCTCAAGATCAGCATGATGATCAAATTTGAAACCAAAAAATTGTTTCCATATATAGTTAGAAAGTGATTTAGTTTTGTACAGAGTCCAATTTCTTCCACAATTTTGCTATAGTCTTAGTTCTACCTACTTTACATTATCAGACAAATGTAGAAACAATGTACTCCATGCAATTTCAATTTGATGAGTTCTTTTAATGGCATCAACATCAAGTCCCCAAGATTCAGCAAGGGCTCTTGCACATCTTTTACAAGTAGAGATCTCATCTTCTGGCTCCAATAACTAAAGTCTTCTTTGCCATCCCGAGTTTCAACATCTATCTTGGTACTTCCCATTTTGGAGAAGCTTGAAGGTAAGAACCACAGTTCCTTTATCAAAATTTTGAAAAGGAAAAAAGGGTTCTTTGATTTTCAACCAATTTAGTGATTTCACTAAGAAAAGCAGTTTAATTTGTGCACAGAGATTCAATGTAATCAAGAAATAATATACCAATGCCAAGAAATATAGTAATCTGTAATGGGTGTCACTCAACACCACACCAATTACACACTGATTGAATTAACAAAATTGACAAATGGAATTTATGAATTCAAAAGGAAAAACATAAATATTAGAAGAAGAAATACAGAGAATTCTGGAGAAGAAAGGTAAAGATGTAGAAGAAGACTTGGAGGGATAGAATACCGATTCATAACGCACCGCATCTAATCCCCTCATTACACTTATATAACCAACTAGCAAAGAAGAAAAACGTGAATGTGAGGAAGGAAAACAACATGAACGATAATTGAAATTGATTACAACTCAAACAACATCACTGACTACTCAAAACAACACTTTAATTTCTAATTCAAAACGACACCATCCTCCATTTGAAAGTTGGTTGTGACCGTTACTTCCTTTTCTTTTCCTTTCCCTCTTGGTTTGCGCCTGCTTCTCTTTCTCTTTTGCTGCCATTTCCAATGATCTTCCTCATCCTCTTCGTAACATCCCTCCCCCTTAGACCAACCCTGTCCCCAAGATTCAGAAAATAGAGGAATTTCACTCCCTTTGGTTCTAGTAACTTAAAAACCGGTACTTCCTTTTCACCAATTTTCTTCTTCAATAGTGACACATGAAAGACAGGATGAATATGAGCTTCAGCCGGTAACTCCAACTTGTATGCGACCTGTCCCAGTCTCTGAATTATTCTATAAGGGGCATAGTACTTAGCAACCAATTTCTTGTTAACTCTTCTAGCCAATAAGTGTTGAGCAAATGGGTGCAGTTTAAGGTATACCCAGTCTCCCATCTGAAACTCTCTTCACTTCAATGTTTATCAACATATAGCTTAATCCGAGCTCCAGCTTGTGTCAAATGTTCCTTGAGGTTCTGGTCCAATATGTGCCTCTCTTGAAGCAATTCATCTATTACTCCCACATTGATCTGTTGGTATGGACCTAACGCCAATTGAGGGGGTTTGATTCCATAAATGGCCTCAAATGGGGCCATCTTAATAGAGGTGTGGAGGGTGGTATTGTACCACCACTCTGACATACTAATCCATCTATTCCACTGCTTGGGATGTCGGTGAGCCATGCATCTAAGGTACATTTCTAAGCACTGATCCAGTCTCTCTGCCTGGCCATCCATTTGAGGGTGATATGAAGAGCTCAGTTGTAATTTAGTTCCCAGCCGCTTGAATAATTCTTGCCAAAATGCACTTGTGAAGATCTTGTCTCTATTTAAGATGATACTCCGTGGCATCCAATGAAGCTTGAAGATGTTATCTAAGAATAGTTTTGCAACACAAGTAGCTGAGAAATGATGTGATAGAGATAGGAAATGGCCATATTTGGTGAACCTATCTACCACCACCAATATGGCATTCTTGGCTCGAGAACTAGGTAATCCTTCTATAGAGTCCATTGAGATGTGGCTCTAAAGGTATTGCGATTCTGGCAATGGTTGTAGTAGGCCAGGATATGCAACATGCTCCCATTTACACCTTTGACACGTGTCACACTCCAAATTCTCCTATTCGATTTCTTTCACCAATCCAGGCAAAAAAAAAAAAGAAAAAAAGAAAAAGATTTTTAGCCCTGTGAATGCTGACCTGGACTCAAGAATGTCTTCTTTCCTGAGATAAGTGTATAGCCTCAATTAATTTCTGCCTCACAGCTACTGCTTAGTCAATGTAAATCCTGGATTTATTCTTGAACAACCCATACTTGTAGGTGTAATCAGGTTCTGATTTTCCATCAAGGAGTAAGGCAGTGATTTTGCTCCCAGCTTCTTCATCTCCTTGGTAGCTTGTAATCACTTCCTAGATCCAAGCTGGGGTCATGGTTGTTATGGCAGAACATTCAGCTTCCTCATTATTCTCTCTTCTGGATAGGGCATTTGGTACTTTGTTGTCTATCCCCTTTTTATATTGGATCTCATAGCTAAGACCCAACAGTTTGGTTAACCATTTCTGCTACATTGGGGTTGTAATTCTTTGCTCCAGCAAATATTTAAGGGATTGATGGTTGGTTTTTATGATGAAGTGATGCGCTTCTAGGTAGTGCCTCCACTTCCCAAATGCTGTCACAAGTGCTAGGAGTTCCTTTTCATATATGGATAGGCCAAAATTCCTACTATTGGACCCTTTACTTAGGTAGGAAATAGGTCTCTTATTCTGCATTAGGACAGCCCCCATTCCCCCATGGCATGCATTAGTCTCTATCACAAAGGGAATGGTGAAGTTTGGGAGGCCAATACAGGAGTAGTGCTCATAGTAAGTTTTAATTCTTGGAATGCCAGGTCAGCTGCTTCATTCCACTGAAACTTATCCTTCTTTAAAAGATCAGTTAATGGTCTGGCCATAACCCCATATCCTTTCACAAACCTTCTGTAATAGCCGGTAAGTCCAAAGAATCCCCTTAATTGTTTAACATTTGAAGATGTAGGCCATTCTTGCATAGCAGCAATCTTGGAGGGATCTGCAGATACTCCCTCAGCTGTGATAATATGCCCCAGGTATTTTGTTTTGGACTGACCAAATGAGCATTTACTCCTCTTAGCATAGAGTTGGTGTTCCTTCAGTAGCTTAAGAACATCAAACCCATGCTTGAGGTGAGTTTCAAAATCCTTGCTATAAACCAAAATGTCATCAAAGAAGACCAACACATATTTCCAGAGTTGCTCACTGAAAACTTCATTCATTAAGCACCGAGAAGTGGCTGGGGCATTTGTGAGTCCAAAAGGCATTACCCTGAATTAATAGAGCCCTTCATGTGTCTTAAAAGCTGTTTTGTGAATGTCTTCTTTAGCAACCCTGATTTGGTGGTATCCTGCTCTCAAGTCTATCTTGGAAAACCATTTTGCTCCATTTAATTCGTCTAGTAACTCATCAATCAAGGGCATAGGGTACTTATCCTTGATGGTCAGGCTATTCAACTGCCTATAGTCTACACAAAACCTCCAGGTACCATCTTTCTTCTTAACCAGCAAGACGGGAGATGCATAAGGGCTAGTGCTTGGCTGAATTATTCCACTCTCTTTCATCTCTTTAACCAGTCTTTCAATCTCCATTTTTTGTATGTAGGGGCACCTATACGACCTCAGTTTGATGGGTTGTGCCCCTTCTTTAATTGGTATGTGATGGTCATTAAACCTGAGTGGAGGTAAGCCTTTTGGTTTAGAGAAAACCATTGAGAATTCATCCATCACTGCCTGAATTTCAACTGGTACTACTTCTGGTTCCTTGTCAGTACTTAAGTCGATCTGTACTATCACCCCCATAAGTTTTCCCTTTGAACCAGCTTCTTTCCTCCTCTTCTGTCATCATATGACACTCCTCATTAACAGCCTCCTTACTTAGTTCCATCTGGGTCCATGAGTGAAGGTTATACTTCCTTTGCAGAAATTGAAGAGCACGGGGTTGAACTGGCTCAACCAATCAACCCCCAGGACCATGTCACTACCTCCCAATTTGAGGACCCTCAATTGAATCTGAAACTCCAAATCATGTATCATCCAAGTTAATGGGTTGCAGATGGCATACTCACCAGTTTCTCCCTACCTACAACTGTCACATTCACTGGCTTAACTGGCTGCATTCTTTAACTGAGGTTCCTGGCTAAGTGCTCATCAATAAAGCTGTGGGTACTCCCACTATCAATGAGGATGGAGACTCTCCTGTTTTTTATGCCCTCTGGAGCCTAATAGTCTGAGTTCGATTGTTGCCTAGCAAGGCATGGATTGAAGTATCCATTACTTCACCCAACTCATTCCCCATTTCATGCTCACCTTCTCATCCAGGTAATTCCTCATTCCCCCTTGTTACTCCTCATTCATCAGAATAAAGTTCAGCATCCTATTTCGACATACGTGGTCAAGTGTGTATTTCTCATCATACATGTAGCACAACCCCAATTCTCTCTTAGTTTGGAAATCAGAAGATGTGATGGCTTTGAATTTTAAGGGGTTGTTGGGATGCTTTGTATTTGGTTCGGTATAGGGTGTATCTTTAGGAATGGTTAGGAGGGGTCCATTTGGCTGGTACATAAGGTTTGTAGGGCTTGGCTCCTTTATTTATGGTTGCAATGGTGTTTTCCTGCAACAGGGCTACTTCAAAAGCTTTGGCTAAGGTTGTAGGCTTAATGATTTTCACCATAGACTTAATCTCTTCTTTCAGGCCACTGGTGAAAATTGATATGTAATATAATTCAGGAAAATGAGGCAAGGATAACATACCTGTGATTTCAACTCTTCAAACTGCTCCTGATATTCAACAATAGATCCCTTCTGCCTTATCTTGCTAAAAACTTCAATTACTTCTTCAGCTGTATTTTCTGCAAACCATCTACAAATTTCAGTGGAAAATGTACTCCAGTCCGCACTTGGAGAGCTAGTTATAAATCCATGGAACCATATATCTGCATTCCCCTTCAAATGCATTTCAGCAATGCCTACTTTCATTTCCTCGAGCACTTGATGAATTGAAAAATATTTCCTAGATTTCCTTACCCATTCTCTAGGGCCCTCTCCACTGAAGTATGGAAAATCAATCTTAGGGATTTTTGTGTTTAATCTGTAATCTCTCCTATTCATCACTTGTGAAGAAGAATTATCAGTAACTATGTTTAACACCCCTTCCTCCAACAGAATGGGAGATCACTGGTCCTCTATATGTATTCCTTTGCCATTTCCTTGGGGTTAAAAATTCTCAGAGTTAACTGATCCTCCACTCATCTTAGCTAACATCCCCACAATGTTCTCATACTTTTTGTTCATCTCCACCATTAATCCTTCAAGCATATCATGTATGCTAAAGAGACGCTTCACAGCTTGATCCGTATCCTGATAAGCTACCCCCAGCTGGCCTAACTCCTTATCAATCCTTTTAATCTGCTCTTCCTGTGATTTGTTTCGAGTTTCCATTTCTCCTGAGTTACGTACTGCTCTGATACCAAATGTAATGGCTATCACTCAACACAATACCAGTTACACATTGATTGAATTAATAAACTCAATTGACAAATGGAATTTATTAATTCAAAAGGAAAAACAGAAATAGTAAAAGAAGAAATACAGAGAATTCTAGAGAAGGGAAAGAGGTAGAAGAAGACTTGGAGGGAAAGAATACCGATTCATAACACACCGCATCTATTCCCCTCATTACAATTATATAACCAACTAGCAAAGAAGAAAAAATTTAATGTGGAGAAAGAAAACAACATGACTGATAATTGAAATTGATTACAACTCAAACGACATCACTGGCTACTCAAAACGACACTTTAATTTCTGTTTGCGCCTGCTTCTCTTTCTCTTTTGCTGACATTTCCAATGATCTTCCTCATCCTCTTCGTAACATCCCTCTCCCTTAGACCAACCTTGTCCCCAAGGTTCAGAAAATGGAGAAATTGCACTTCACTTTGGTTCTGGTAACTCAAAAACTGGTACTCCATTCTCTCCAATTTTCTTCTTCAATAGTAACATGTGAAAGACAGGATGAATTTAAGCTTCAGCCGGTAACTCCAACTTGGATGCGACCTGTCTCAGTCTTTGAATTATTTTATAAGGGGCATAGTACTTAGCAGCCAATTTCTTGTTAACTCTTTTGGCCACTGAGTGTTGAGCAAATGGGTGCAGTTTAAGGTATACCCAGTCTCCCAGTTGAAACTTTCTTTTACTTCGATGTTTATTAGCATATAGCTTCATCCGAGCTCTGGCTTGTGCCAAATTTTCCTTGAGGATCTGGTCCAATTTGTGCCTTTCCTGAAGCAATTCATCTACTGCTCCCACATTGAGCTGTTGGTATGGACCTAATGCCAATTGATGGGGTCTGAGTCCATAAAGGGCCTCAAATGGGGTCATCTTAATAGAGGTGTGGAGGATGGTATTGTACCACCACTCTGCCATACTTATCCATCTATTCCATTGCTTGGGATGTCGGTGAGCCATGCATCTAAGGTACATTTCTAGGCACTGATTCAATCTCTTCGTCTGGCCATCCCATTGAGGGTTATATGCAAAGCTCTGTTGTAATTTAGTTCCTAGCAACTTGAATAATTCTTGCCAAAATGCACTTGTGAAGATCTTGTCTCTATCCGAGATGATAATCTGTGGCATCCCATGAAGCGTGAAGATGTTATCTAGGAATAGTTTTGTAATGCTGGTAGCTGAGAAAGGATGTGATGGAGATAGGAAATGGCCATATTTGGTGAACATATCTACCACCACCAATATGGCATTCTTGGTAATCCTTCTATAAAGTCCATTGAGATGTGGCTCCAAGGGTATTGCGATTCCGACAATGGTTGTAGTAGGCCATGATAGACAACATGCTCCCCTTTACATCTTTGACATGTGTCACACTCCAAAATCTCCTGCTTGATTTCGTTCACCATTCCAGGCAAAA
>CAIGRP010122449.1:0-11377 GCA_903798385.1 Fraxinus cuspidata
TCAGCTCTTTGAATCTGTTACATGCTTCGTGATAGCTCTTTCCATCTTTTTGTTGGAACGTTTGAATTTTTAATCTGATTTTAGCTATCTTTGCCAGTGGGAAGAATTTATTGCAGAATTTTCCGATTAGTTCTTCCCATGTAGTAATGCTTCCATGAGGTTCGGCGTCAGAACACTCCAATGCAGCATCCCTCAATGTATATGGAAATAATCGCAACTTAATAGTGTCTTCATTAACCCAGGAACAATGAAGTTCTAACAATTCTTGAGACATTTAGAGATATGTGTGTTCGGATTTTTGTGAGGTAACCCGTAGAATTGGAGAATGTTACTCATCTAATTGATCCACTCTGCCCTTATTTGAAAATTATTTACCTCGAAATCTGGATACACAATACTGGAACATGTCGATGCGGCTATGGCGTCAAGAACATTGACATTGGCAAGTCTCATTCGTTTATTTTTCCTCGCTCCTGCTGCTGATCCAGTGGCATTGCTACTATTGCGGCCACTTGTCCAATTGGCTGAATAGGAGAATATTTTGACTGTCGGCCATTTGATGTTGTTGTTTTTGTTTGTGTTCCTTACGTCTTCGTATGAAAGTACGATCTATTTTCGAGTCAAACGGTTCAAGATCGTCGCCTTGGGTACGAAGCATACAACTAACACTTTTTTTTTCATTTTTTTTAATAAAATAAAATTAAATCAAATAAAAGTTAAAAATAAAATAAACTAAGACTAAAAGTAAATAGTCTCCAACAACGGCGCCAAAAAATTGTTGCATTTTTTTATCGCAAGTGAACAATATCGTAGCAAGTAATATAGTGGACCTTTAAGTCCGGATTATACTTTAGACCTTAATCTAATTTTTCTACCCCTATTTGACAAAAGCAAGTAAATATTTATGATGATTTTGATTATTTTTTTAACTACTTTTAACTAATTCACAATATAAAAAAATTGCAAACAACGGATGAGAAACAAATATGTGATGAATTTTAGAGAATAACAATTTCATCTATTGATCATATTTATTCTTAATTCAAGATTCATAACATAATGTAGTGTTCGATCGAATTCTTCTATTGTATTCAATTTACCCCTCTCGAGTTCTCATTGAGCCTATTTAACTAACTAAAATTAACTAACTAAATTCCATATCTCTATGCGAATCAATTTTAGTTAAACGAAACTCTGGTTCTAAGAATTCAATTTATGAACGCAATAATCAATATCTACACGTTATACTAATTTACCGGATTTGATTATATGGTTTAAATCTCAAACTCACATCTCGATTCGTAAGAAACTCACATAATCATCAAATTATTGATCATATAATTTAATGCATTAAACTCATAATAAAATCAATACATAAATAAATAAATCACATAAATTTTGAATAAAAAAAATAAAGGATCACAAGTCGACTAAATTATTTTTCCTTATATAAAAATTAGGTATTCATATTGTAAAAATAAAAACATGCAAAAGTAGAAACATATCATCAAAAATTGATGAAACGTGAAGATTTCTGGTGCTTGTAGTTTTCTTTTTTTTTTCCTTTCATTTTTCCTTTCTCTATCTCTCCTCCTTTTCTCATCCACGTTTTCTCTCTCTTTCTTTTCTCTTCCTCTTTCTTCTCTTTTCCTTCTCTCTTTCTTCTCTTTTCCTTTTCCTTCTCTCTTTCTCTTTCTTCTCTCTCTTTCTTTCTTCTTTCTCTTCCTATTTTCATCTCTGCGGCCGTCTCTTCTGTGTTTTCCCCCTTTTCCCTATGAGTATATTCTAATATTTATATCTCCATCTATATAGGTTTATGGTTATATACATTTATGTTTAATTTGGGTCTTAATTAAAATTTTCAACACAAGCCTATCGAGACCCTTTTAATTCCAATCCATTTAATATAAAATTTCTCTCCAAGGAAATCATCTCTGGATTTTGCCATTTTCGCCACTTTTGCATTATTTTTTCCAATTCTTCATTAAGCATAAAATTTTACCTGCAAAAATCATATAATATAAATTAGATAGAATTTAATCACAAACACAATAAAATATGATTAGGGTCACAAATAATTGTGTAAAATACATTTATTATTTATACTAAATTGTTTGGAGATGTCCTCTATAAATAAGTGAGTTAATAAATGGGTAATCATCTTTTTTTGACTTTCAATCCAATTGGCCGCTAAAAGTTAAAAAAAAAAATGAAAATTTTATAATTATTAAACCCGTTTAAGAATTGGAAAAATTGAAAAAAAAAAGTATAAAAAAGTTAATTTCGACATTGATTTTATTTTCCTAAACATAGCAAATCAGATATGGATTTAATAATCAAATATCTGTTGGATTATTGAATCGAATCGGATCTGGGCAGATATGGTCCATAATCGATCCACTTACAGTCCTAGTTACGGATGAAATGACTATTTGGGAGGGAGATATCTGAATTGTATTCGTTCTTTTCAAGTGAGGAGGTATTTATAGGTTTCTCTCCAATTTTTAAGGTAATTCGGTCATTTGAGAGAATGATAGATGACGACTCTTTATCGAATATTTTATAACTGATTCGATTGAGAATCACGTTTTATTTATTGATCCGCATGCCTTTACTTGCTAGTTTGGAGACAACCTGGATGTGGGGGAAGGTTCGTCTACGTCTAGTGCACTTCTTAGGCCTCTGATCCCTTCGTACTTCGAAAGATGGGACAATGTTCGTGGAGCGCATTCTTTAGTTCAACATATTGTCCCCAAAGTCTAGTTTTAATATTTATATGAAATCTAGGACTTTAATTGTAAAATATTTTGAGGTTGCGAACCTCACTAATGAGTTTGTCCAATTTATTTAGCAATTATTGCGGGAGCCAGAGGGAACGTTGTTTTAGTCTTTTGATGATAATTCATGCATAATTTCAATAAATGTTCTTATGATTTTCTCCACTTCACTCTTGCGCCATACACTTGCTCATGACCATTTGTTTTGTATCTTTCCATATTCAACAACTAATATTACGTGACATGATTCTCAATTCATAGTTGACATGACTAGAGAAAAGGTAGATTTGGAGCATTAAGGAGGGGAAAAAAAGATTGATTAGGTTATTCTAGGTGTTTTGAGATAAGTTTCAAGGTGTCCAAAGGATTAGAAAAATGCAAGCATCACACCTAGGGTTTGGGTTGGAATCTTATATATAGAAAGATCAACAAGACATCAAAAAGCTCTCAAATTTTAAATAAAAAACTCAACCATATACAAGTGAGTTGTTGATGGTAAAAATCAAATTAACAAATCCTCTCACCTAACTATAATTTTTTCCTCCTAAACTCACTAGTTTCTATCTCAAACTTAGAGTAAAAAGGACAAATAGCTATTTGTGAGGAAATATTTGAAATGCATGCTTTACTCTTCAAAAATGGGGGTATTTGTAGATTTCTCACAAAGTTTTGTGGCAATTCGGTCATTTAGGAAATCTGATAGTTGGCAGATCCCTATTGGTTACCTTATAACCGATTTTGTAATAAATATTAGGTTTTATTCGTTACCCACATGTATGTGTTAATAGCCTATAACCAGCCTGGATGAAGGAAATGTTCGCTAAGCTGGTGCAAATCACTCTATGTGTTTATTGTTCTACATGGTCAGAAGCTTCACTGATAGTCGGCTAAGTTTGTGGACTAAGTTATGAAAACTATCAACGAAACTCACTTTATTCTTCTCTTGGTCGAACATGAACATATTAGTCCTCGAAATTTGATTTGATTATTCATAATAAATCTAGGACTTGTTGTATTTTCGCAACTTTGCGAACTTATTTATACTTCTTTTTTTGGAAGGAGTTGACGTGAGCCGTTTTAAAGGGACATATCATGATTTTTCGTATGCTAGAGGATGTTTATTTGCATGTTTCTAGGTTAATTCCCCATAGGCATTTAATGCGGGTATTGACTACCATCAATCTTAACTATGCCTTTTTCGAATGCAGGCCATGTGCCCATTGATACCTGATGGCTATGATTATAAGGAGATTTTGAATAGTTGAGATCTATTATTAATTCATCCAACACTAAACCCCAGCCCGACCCATCCTACACCCTAACACACACCAATCCAGTCAAGCTTGCCCCCGTTCAGTTAATCGCTAAGACTAGCAAAATGGCTCGCAGGCTCGGACGACTCGAGCTCGGCCTTCGAACCGGGCCGGCTCGTGGCTCAATGGGGCCAAGCCCCATTCTGGGGCGTCTGCTCGAGCCGTCCCGGCCCGTGTGGCTTGACGGCTGGCCCGTGAGCCTAAAATAACTTGCTTGCCACTTCTTTTTTTAATTTTTTCTTTTCATATTAGTTGTAATTTTTTTATACATTAATATTTAGTTATTATTTATAATATGTATAAATTGCACAAATGCTAAATTCTTTAAAAAAATTTAGATTTGTCACGAATTAAAAAAAAAAAATCGAGCCCGCTCGGGCCCGGCTCGCTAATGCCAGAGCCAAAAGCTCAGGTCGAGCCTAAATTTTTTAGCTGAGCTTTTGCTCGGCTCGGGCTAAAAAATGCTCGGAGTATTTTTATTCGAGTCGATCCCAAGCAAAAAGTTTCGGCTCGCGGCTCGACTCAGCTTGTTGACACTCCTATTCATCGCTAATATAATAAGAGTTGTGCAAAACAAATTGAATATTCTTGCACGGCTTAACCTATAATTATATATGCGACTTCTTCTAGCATCCCTTCCATTTTTACTACTTTTATGCCCTTATCTTATTAATTCTTTCTTACTCAGGTACGTTCTTTTGCTCTACATTGCATTTATGTCTTACTTATTTTTTATGTCCAATGATTGTTTACCAACGTCATTGAGAAGGGTTTGAGTGAGATTCAGGGTTAGCTTTTCATGACTTTGACTTATTGTGGTCTAAATATTTTCAACGAATATGGGGTTCAGACTCCCTTTTTTGTCACCGCCTTCATCATATTCTTTTCTATTATTGTGTAAAAATAATACTTTTCCTTGCTCAGGATAATTGAGGATTTAATCTCAATGACCTTTGCTTGTTGTTATCTTTTAATGTTGTATAAAACACTAACCCCTTATTATTTCTTTTATTTGTACAGGTATTCCCGGTATCCATATCACTATGAAGATTGACTTTAACACTGCTCCCAAGCGCAAAAACAAACTTTAGCTAAACACTTGGCCTCTTGGAATTCTAAGGATGTTAAAGGCGTATCTTCGCGAAGGGACCACGATGTATCTAAGTGACCCCCTCCCCCTCAAGGGGCTAGTGGTCCAACATCCGTTGCTGTTGGTTCAACTCAAAGGCCTTTGCCTTTTGAGTCCGGGTCTCCATTACCATCTAAGAACCCTTCTAAGGATAGAAAGATGCCAAGTGGGGTCTTAATTGGTTACAGACCCTAAATCTTTATTCTCACCTCGATTAATGAGAAGCTAGACCCAAAGGCATTTCGACACTTCTCTATTTCTTCTCCATTGCTGCTCGATTCACTTTATATATTTTAACTCTGCCATGTAGAAGTTTGAAGAGAAGCTTACCCCTAAGTAAATGGGAATCTAATTAGTGCTCATCTCTTACGTGATGCTGTACTTCAAAAATTTGGAACTAGCTAAGGAGAGCCATGCCAACTTATATTGCCAAAACTAATAACAAGATTTTGTACCTCAGAGATGAGCTTCAAACCATCAAGGCTAATCATTATGCTCTTTCTTACTACCTTGATAAGGCAAAAAATGAGAAACCTTGCATCTTAACTAGTTGGAACTAACATGTGCAGGAAAATAAAAACATTATTTTCAACATGTTAAATTTTTAGATGAACTAATTCAAATATAGACAGATTTGATAAGCGAAAGCTATTTGTCTATCTAATATCACAAAATTAGGCAATTAATTACTCATATTAAAGACAAATCAAGGGACCATTCTAAAATTTATCACAGAACTTGCAAAGAAAAAGCACTGCTCATGAGAAGAGTAGGAATAAATATGGTTATTTTCTTGCCCAAAATGAGGCCTTTGCCCCCAAAAGGAAAAACATTCCCATTTGAACAAGCTTTATGTAGTTTTTGATTAATTATAAAGTTTTATCTTCAATTATGTTTCTCAAGAATCTAGATAGTGTAACATAAAGCAATTTTGGACATAATAATTTGGCAATGTCATTTGGTGTGATTAAAAGGTTCTTTTGAGTCTTTTCCTATTCAATCAAACATTTGAAAAGAAAAATTGTCCTTAAATTTGGTGTCCCCAAAGGTTATCTCCAAATCTAATGCTTGGATCATACATTAGGAACTAAATTGTACTTCGATATGTCTAACGAACATTATTAATGATAGATAGGAGTTGGCAATATTACATGAAGTTCTATGTAGGAGTTGGCACTACTGATGTTTAACACTATTTTAAGTAGCAATGTGGAGAGCTAAATGGCATTACTATATCACATATCTATCTAAATGTGGAAATTGCTAAGTAATATTTACTAGCAAATGGGTTTTTTAACATACCCTTCACCGCATTAGACTATTGCTTCCCTACAAAAGGTTTTCAAGCATGTGTTTCTTCTTTTCAATCATGAATATGGTATCACTCTCTGAGGGTTTTGTAGCCGCCTTTCTTAGAGTCCTGACATAGCATTCACGTACGGTAGCTTGTTTTTCCTTGACGTTGACTACCCCTTGAAGAATTTCTAATTTCATGCATAGATAGTGGATAGATGTTACTGCTTTTAGTTGTTTTAGGGTAGGTCTTCCCAAGATCCCAATATAAGCAGATTTACTATCCATAGTCAAGAAATCCATGAATTCTTAAAACACAGTTGGCTCTTCACCAAGCCCAATTGCCAACGTAATTTGTCCTCTTGGAATCAAGCTATTTTCCATGAAGCCATATAAGAGTTCAGCCATGGATATCCATGGGTGATCAACCTACATTGATCAAATGAGCTTCCAAACAAAATATTCACCAAGCTCATATTATCCATCAACATGTGGCTGAGACCATTACGAGCTATTATAGCCCACACTAACAATGCATCAATGTGGTCATAAATGACTCCTTGTTCATCATCACTATTTAGTTTAATAGGAAGAGATACGATTTTAGGATTATCTCGAATCTGGAATACTTCCTGCGTGGGCCTTTTAGTGACGCGAACATAGTTCCTTTGTGTGCTCATTGTTTCTCTACCTATATAAGGGCCTCCGATTGTCGTGTTCATTTTCCTTGGGGTAAAGGAGCTAGGAGCATTCGCAAGTGTTTGTGATGGCTCGGATTGCTATGATCAACGAGCCTCCTTGTTGACTTTACAATTTGGCTATACTAAGTACCTTATAGCACTCATCCGTATTGTGATGCCTAGAATGATGAATTTTGCAGAATTTCACTTTTTGGCTTTTAAGGATAGTGTGCTTCACTTATACCTGGTGGAGGGGCCAATGATACTGCACGCACCTTATATCTATGTTCTTCATAATGCGAGTACTATTACACTAGCAATTTAGAATAATATGCTGAAGTCTGACCTTTGAGTTTTTCATTATGGATCTTCTCCACCTTCATTCGGTTGGAATGTTGTCCTCTGTTTAGATCTCGCTCAAGATCAAGATCACCAAATAGTAATAAGAAGTTAGATTTCAGTCATGGACATCCCACCAGAAGGAAGTCTCCATCAATAGGCTATTCTACAGGTTGTCTCTGGCCTTCTCATCCAATATGGTTTCAAAAACGATTAATTCGGCGATAAACCACGCAAAATAGCTTTTGAGAGACTCTCATTCTTCCTACCACCTATCATTCAACCGCGTAATTGGTGCTTACCCCATTCTACTCTTGGCACACATTTCAAAAAAATGCCTGCTTTAGTTGCGACTGCCTTCTAATTGACCTTAATTGTAATTTTCTATACCACCTCTTAGCAGGTCCATCTAGTATTAAATGGAAGCCTTAGCACTTCAACGCAGGGCTTGCCTTTTTCAACTTCATCTACATCATATACTCATAAAGATTATATATATGATCTCCTTTCCCATTGTATTTATTTATAATAGGGTGAACACGTTTGTCCAAAATTGGTACCTCTTTGATTTCTTTGGAAAATAGTACATATTCATCTTTGTCGTCCATTTCATACGACCTAGTTGTCAGATTTTCATACTCCTCAAATGAAAGATTGTTGTATAGAGTATCAACATAATTCCTCCTCCATGACCCTCCTTGCGGTATTATGGAGTAGATCTTTTGTCACGTGAGCTCACCTCATCCGTCGATTTGCCTAGAGCAAATTTAGCTTCACCTCGCTCTTTTCTCTTCCTTTCCTGTATACTTTCATTTGCTCTTGACACATGTTGGTTGCTATGCATTTTTGGAAAGAACTAGCAGTATAGTTTTATTGACTATCACTAGATTATCGCTACGGTCCTTCTGGATTCTCAATTTTTGCACACGACACATTCTCCACTATTAACCTCTTCAAGCTTTCGGACATCTCCTGGATTATTTTCACAATGGACATCTTTTTTCTTAAGTGGCGGTGCTGAGCAGGAGAAATGTTGGCTTGTGACTTTGTCGATGTTACTCCTCATTTCTATTTTGAATTAACATATAATCCACTAGATCATCACTACTATATCCTTTTATTTCAACCTCCGGTGATAGCTTACCTCTTATTCCACTCATTACTCAGATCTTATAGATTTCATAGCTTTCTATGCTGTAATAGAGTTTTTGTGGTTTACTTTGTTCAAATATTTTATACAAACAACGTCAATTTGTTGATGACAAAAATCGAATCAACAAATCATTTCATCTAACTAGGATTGTCTCCTCGTAAATTCACTAGTTTCGATGCTCAAACTTGGAGTAAAAGAAAAATAGCTATTTGAGAGGTAAATATTTGAATTGTATGTTTTACTCTTAAAACATTGGTGTATTTATAGATTTCCCTCCATGTTTTTAGAAAATTCGGTCATTTAGGGAATATTGCAAATGGCGGATCCCTATTGGTTGCCCTATAATCGATTATTTTATAAATATAACATTTTATTCGTTAGCCTACTTGTATTGCATTAAAAGCTTGTAGGCAGCCTGGATGAACGAAATGTTCGCTAAGCTGGTGTAAACCATTTTATGTTTCTATTGCACTGCATGGTCACGTGTTTTGCATACAGTCGGCTAAGTTCACGAATTGAGTTATGAAAATTATCAGGACTCGCTTTGTTCTTCTCTTGGTTGAACATTAACATGGAGTTTCCTTTAACACACACACACACACACAACAAAAATAAAATAAAAAATCCAATTTACACAATTTTTAAAAAAATATAAAAATATCATTAACTAAGAAATATCTTCATAGCATTTATGAAATTTTTGAAATAATGTTGCCATACATTTATGAAATTTTTGTATGTAATGCAAAATTTATGATTGGACAGCTAAAGGATAAAGTTTTCAGTATGATATTGGATTTAACTCATACTTGATTTTAGTCAACACTATATATATATAGAACGATGAACTTGTTCAAACATAGACAGATTTGATAGGCGAAAGTTATCTGTCTATCTAATATCAAAAAATTAGGCAATTAATTACACATATCAAAGACAAATCAAGGGACCATTCTAAAATTTATTACAGAACTTGCAACGAAAAAGCACTGCTCATGAGGAGAGTAGGAATAAATATGGTCACTTTCCAGCACAAAATGGGGCCTTTGCCCCCAAAAGGAAAAACATTTCCATTTGAACAAGCTTTATATAGTTTTTGATTAATTATAAAGTTTTATCTTCAATTATGTTTCTCAAGAATCTAGATAGGGTAACAAAAAGCAATTTGGACATAATAATTTGGCAATGTCATTTGGTGTGATTAAAAGGTTCTTTGAGTCTTTTTCTATTCAATCAAACATTTGAAAAGAAAATTTGTCCTTAAATTTGGTGTCCCCAAAGGTTATCTCCAATCCATGGCTTGGATCATGCATTAAGAACTAAATTGTACTTCGATATGTCTAACAAACATTATTATTGATAGATAGGAGTTGTCAATATTACATAAAGTTCTATGTTAGAGTTGGCACTACTGATGTTTAACACTAGCTTAAGTAGCAATGTGGAGCACCAGTGCTACATGGCATTACTATATGGAACATTTTCGGCTTAGAGCACATTTTGCTTTGCAAGCTTCTTCCTAAATAAGAAGCTATTATTTTCCGTATTAAGAATTTTATTTTACTCGAAAGGAAAACTCAAGACTCTTCTTGTCGAAAGAATTAAGTTTTTGACTACTTCATAGCATTTCAGCTAAGTCAGATATGCTCTTAAACAACTTAAATAATCTTTTCGTTCAATTAATTAATAAAAATATTTTTAAGTTTGTTTGGTATTGGTTGTCTTGTACAAGTTAGAGAATAAGCAAAAAATATGGTAGAACTAGTGGATAAAAGAAACAAAGTTCCAAAAGAAGGATTAGAATATTCATCAACATTTGCTTGGTCTAATTAAAATTTTCAAATAAGAACTAACAATTTTGGTTATTAAAGAGATATTGTACTGGCCAACATCAAACAAGATTAATTTAATCTGCTTTTATTGAAGTGTAAATCTCTCTTCATACTTAACTCGTGTTATTTGTTAAGAGAGATCATTGGTTGAAAAACTTTAATACAAACATACTAACTATTTCATTATCCATCATTCATCAAAGTTTACAACAAAAACACTTGAGCTTTATTATTTGCTATCTATTGAAGTGTTATCCTAACTCTCTAAATACTTGAATTGNTCGTATTATTTGTTAAGAGAGATCATTGGTTGAAAATTTTGATACAAACATACTAACTATTTCATTATCCCTCATTCATCAAAGTTTACAACAAAAACACTTGAGCTTTATTATTGCTATCTATTAAAGTGTTATCCTAACTCTCTAAATACTTGAATTGGTTATATCATTTGTTAAGAGAGTTCTTTCAATTGTAAAATTATTATTTTGGTGGTTTAGAGAGCCTTGAAAAAACTCGATTGTTGTTAAGAATATGTGCTCCTTGTTGTAAGTCACCTAAGGATAAGTGCTCCTTGTTGTAAGTCACTTAAGGATATGTGCTCCTTGTTCTATGTCACCTAAGGATAACTGCTCCTTATTGTAAGTCACTTAAAGATTGGTACTCCTTGTTTGTAAGTTACCATTATAGTACATTTGGCCTTGCTTGTGACGGAGAGCTTGGTAACGGGGACGTAGAACAATTTGTGTATCAAACCCCATTAAATTCGTTTGTTATTTTAACACTATTGCACTTTACTTTAAATTGCTATTTATATTGTGCTATATCCATACTTAAATTAAGTCATCGAATTTGCACATT
>CAIGRP010122461.1:0-17348 GCA_903798385.1 Fraxinus cuspidata
TCATGCGATCATGGAAAAAGTAAATTCCAATTCAAGTGCAATTTATTTTGTCAATGGTCCAGGGGAAACATGAAAAACTTTTCTATATAAAGCGCTCTTAACTAATGTGAGGTCTCAAAATTTAATTGCTTTAGTTACTGCATTATCGGAATATCTGCATCTCTTTATACAGATACTCATTCAACATTCATTTGGAAACAACTGAACAAGTAACTTGTTCTGTTAGTAAACAATCAGCTTTAAAACTTTGTTGAAAATGTCAAAGTTAATACTCTGGGAAGAAGTACCTAAGGTAAATCGTTGTGCCATTGAAACTGTTGATAAAATGCTGAAAGATATTACTGATTGTAATTTGCTTTTTGGTGGGAAAGTAGTAGTTCTAGGAGGACATTTCCAACAAGTTTTACATGTAATACCGAGAGGGAAAAAAGATGACATCATAAAAGTTAACTTAATTTTCTCTGGCCTATGGCCTTTGTATTCACATCTACCATTGTTTGAGAACATGAGAATGAAATTGGATCCCACATTTTGCGATTATTTGCTTAGAATTGGAAATGGAACAGAGCAAGAACATAATTGTGATTGCATTCAACTTCTTAATGATAAAATTGTACCATTTGAGGATGAGATTACATCTCTAAAAAATTTAATAAATCATGTTTTTTCGAACATAAAAATGTTTGTTGATAATTTACAAACAATGGCAAACCGAGTTATTCTTACGCCTCGAAATGAATATGTCGATCATATTAACAAAATTTTACTTGATCAAATTCCCGGGTAAATGTACACATATTATAGTTTTGATGAAGTCATTGACAAATCAGAACAGACTTGTGCATAACTATTGGAATACTAAGGTCCGTTTTTAAGATTTGTATTCCATGTATTCATTTTTCAGACATGTATATTTGACAATGAAAAAATGTTATTTATATTATCATTGTTTTGAAAAACTAACATAACTTACTCTTCTATTCCTTATTGTTACACTTTGTTAGTGATTTTCCTGACACTAAGTCATTAACATTTTGTAATACAAACTCACATCAAGTCTTAGCATTCAAGACGCTAACATAATATTCAAAATTATACAATTCGTGCATTGTACGGGTTAAAAACTAGTATTATGTAAAAATGAGGTATAAACTTGAAAAAACAATTAAAAAAAAATTGCATTATTGCATGTGAAGGCAAAAGTACAGGACCCCTACAATGTCAGTCTTTGATTCAGAATTTGTTGAAAAATGGAAGCAGTGGGAGTCACTTTGTGTTGCTTCTTTATAACCTTAACTAGATAAAGTGGACTATTCAGAAGCCTATGAATTGTATCACATCATCTGAACATAAGGAATCTGCCTTTGTTTATTATCAACCCCTCAGCCTTTGTTTTGGTAATCGAGATGAGAGTACTGATTCTTGGCTGTCCGGAGAATGGACCATAAGGAAAAATCCAACAAATGCTTATACATCATCGAGTAGATTTCCCGTTAAGAGGTCTTTGCTGATATACGATGAGTA
Organism: Fraxinus cuspidata; assembly: GCA_903798385.1. Lineage (NCBI taxonomy): Eukaryota > Viridiplantae > Streptophyta > Magnoliopsida > Lamiales > Oleaceae > Fraxinus > Fraxinus cuspidata. Next base: position 1,525 of record CAIGRP010122461.1, read on the forward strand.
TTCCGGTGGGTCGGATAAAGATGGGGTAGGAATAATCTTGATGACACTTCGATATGAATTGATAATAGATGTGAAGGGAGAACTAAACGAGTGGATATTTTTGAATGTTTTTAAAAATACCTATAGAATACCATTTGATGGGAAACAAGTTCTTATAGATCTTCTCTACCGTAAGATGAGTATTGTGGTCACTAGTGTGCGACAACATGAGAGGAAAACGCAGGAAATTCATGATGTAATTACGAAGTGCATGTTTAGTATGGAAGATTTTATTAGAATATTATAATAAACAAAATTTTAGTTTCTCAATTTTGTCGAGTACTATTCAATTTTCCTGCATGTCGTTTGATTGTGTACAATCTTTTGTTGATTCTTCTTAGCATGGCTTTGCATCCGTCTAACGGTGGATCCAAGTCTTAAGTAGTCGGGCATTATGACAAGAACTCTAAGATGATTTTTTCGTAGTTGATGTCATGTTTTCTTGTTGTGAAGCAAACATGACGTGAGAACTAGTTTACCTTTAATTTAAGTTTTTTTTTTTTTCCTTGGAATTTCTTGGAAACGAGAACCCTAATTTACATAACAGCTTTCGACCAAAGTGCGGAAAAATAATACTTTCTTTGACAGCTAAAATTCGGAGTAAATTGCCTTTTCCCCATCACACTAAGCAAGCTCTTGATTTTTCTCCACAATTCTAACCTCTTTTGAAGCTCTAAGCACATCAGCCTGGTAATCATGCAAAACAAAACACAATAACTTACTAGTTAAAATATTACTACAACTAATAAATCATACTATGGTCGAACAAAAAATAAAGAAACACACACACTAAGATTTCGACATACATGAATCATATATACTTACTTAAAAGATATACATATATAGCTATTTAGAAATGTGACCTGTTCATTGGTGATTTCTACTGCAAATCCGTCGACAATGACCAATGAGAGGGTTTTCGTGTAGCTTCCGGGTTGGAGATTCTTTGCCAATAGATCATCATGTTTCCTACTTAAGTACAAATGAAGCTCATTTTCTCCTCTTTTTGTTCTGTAAACCAAAAGGAATACCAAGCATACTTCAGAATAGTGAACAAATAACTTATAAATGATGTTTAATAACTTAAAAGTACACAACCAAAGAGTGTATTCTCAAGAAAACTGGCCTGTTGGATCGAAGGCGCTCATATTCAGGATCATAATTCATGAACACAAAATGTAGCTCTCTCTTATTGCCATCCATTGTTTAGAGCCCTCTTTTTCTTTTTGGAATTTTAGAGTTCCTTTGGGTTCAAATGCACCACTGCAAGGTGAAAATTTATAGATATCAGGCTGTCATTTCTTTCTTTCTTTCTTTTTTCCTTTCTATTTTACTAAAAATAAAAAATGTCATGAAAAGAAAGATCAGATATTTGCATGGCTGGTCAAAGTATTATGGATGAAATTTTAAATTCTTTTTTTGTCTTTAATACCATCTAATAATACTCACGTGTGATCCCAATCTTAGGACAGGTCACGTCAAGCCCCTCTAAATGTTTTTTTTATTTATTTTATGATTAATAAAACGTGTCAATTTTTTTTTTAACAAAATGTATTGACATACGAATAGTGAGATGCATTCAACTCTATGTCCGGTCGATTTGATTTGTACACTTATTTCAGCTCCACGTGTCGACAATTAAGCATTAAAAGAGTTGGGTACACGTGTATGTACTGACACCTGTCAGTCACTCATTGATGGGTTCTTAGCTGGTTTTATGGACTTTGATTTCCTCTGATTCCCGTGACCCGCAGGTGACGTATTCCATTCAGAATAATTTCTTATGTTTTCTTTTTGTTTTTGAAATCAAGTTGGGGAATAATAATTTGATGTTTATTAAGGTTTAATTGACAGTTATATATTACATAATTAACACAGTAATTGTTGGAGATGCGCCGGAGTTGGAAAAGAAACGAACTAGAAAATTAGCAACAAGATGAACAAAACACGAACAAATCAGGATCAAACTTGAAGGCTCGAATGTTTGATCGATGTGCTCAAATTATATTTACCCCCTCACAGATTGAAAATGATACTTCAAGGTTTTTCAGCAAATAGCTTGAAGGATTAAACAAGTCTTGTAAGAATTAAACACTCAAACATAAAGAGCAATCCCCAAAACTTGAAGAACATTAAAGAATGGTTTGAATATGATAAAGAAATTGTGAATTCTTTTTGTTTTGGAATGATCTTTTTATTTTTGAATATGGCTATGATTTTTGTATGTTTTCAATAATATTTTTATGATCAAAACCACCTATATATAACCATTAAACATTTCTATACAAAGTGGTGCCAAAAACCTTCAAAAGCCACAAAAAAATTGAACAAAACGGTCACTGACGACTATATTGGCCTTCCATACTGTCGCATAGTTCAACACTATGCGACCACATAGTTATCTTCACGGCAGGGATTAAAATCTTCCCCTTGACCTATTCGACCACATCCAAGTTTGGCCTATACGTCACACATAGGCCAAAATTTGGCCTCGAAGAATGATTTTCATTCCACGTTCATTTTTTGTCAATTTTAAACAATATTTATAACAGTAATAAATTCGGCCTACTCACCTTTGGAGGGGCCAAGACATACCGTGTAGAAAATGTACCACGCCAAACCAAAAAACTTGGGTGATTTGATAAACATTACAAAACACCATTAAAATGTGCACTTCTAAGTCCATTAACTTCTTATTAGTTTGAGAAAATCATCTCATCTCATAAAGTATAATCTCTTCGTCCCATGAAAATATGCTTACTTTTTTTTTTATTTGTCTAAAATTATGGATTACTTTCTTTGTTTTAAGTATAATTAATTTTTTTGTTTTTTAACATGCTCGTATTTAATCTGTCTTCTTATTATTTTTTAATCTGTATGAAATGAAAGTAAATCTAATTTTATGGAATGGCGGGAGTAATAAAACCGCATATGACATATTACTCATTTGTGGAATTTCAACTCTACAAGCAAAAAAAACACAATCAAAATTCCAATGCTATACCAAAGTAGGTCGATATGCCTAGACTTTCCATTTTTAGACGACTAGAGACAAGGGTTTAAAATAATAACTTTATAACTAGTGGAGAAAATAGTCCAGGTCAATTATCATGTTCGACTTCATGTACAGAAACATCATAAGTTTGCGTGGTAAGAGAAAAACTTTATATTCATATCACAACCAAAAACGTGCACGAAATTCGACATTTCTTGAATTTATTTCCTCTTGTAAGGGGAATTCATCATATTACTACATGCACATTAGAAAAAGAATTTCAAAAGTAACTATAGCATTCACTATATTGCGGCCGACTGGTGAGCTCAGAACATGGCCATGGGCTAACTTGAATAGCAGCCCCAGTTACATCAGAGCATTGCCAAGGCAAATTTCTCGGACCTGGGGCACCACGGAGATGGATATTAGAGAGACAAATCCTCGAAAATGGTGCATTTTTCAGACCGCGAATCAAACCTGGCTGTTGAACGTTTTCACCCCAGACATCCTTAATTTTGACATCCTTGAGCACGGGAAGAGCGTTCAGGTTAAACTTGTTGTCAGGGTGGTCTCCAACATCGGCAGAGATCTTTATCCCCTTCCTGACATTCTCCATGTAGACGTTGGAGACTGTAATGTTTCGTATAACCCCTCCTCGACCCACATTTGTCTTCAAATGGATGCCGACTCCCATGTTGAATAAGTTTATGTGCTCGGCTAAAACATCTTCAATGCCGCCTGAAGTCTCACTTCCAACTGCGATTCCGGCAAATGGTGATGATCCAGTTACCCTACGGATTGTGATGCCGTGACTAGGCCGACCGTATGCAATGCCATACTCGTCCCACCCACTCTTCACTGCTACGAGGTCGTCTCCAGTTGATATGTAGGAATCCTCAATACAGACATGGGAGCTTGAATCTGTACATGAGGGGAAAAAAATCGGTTGGAAGTGATTGAATAGCAAGAAACTAAAATCTTGTTCGTATTTAGTTGTATCCAATACTATGTATGGATGTACCGAAGACGCACTATAATCTTTATGCAGAGTGCAGAATGATGAAGCAGAGAATATAAACCATTTCTGCGTAGTAAAAACCATGTTCGTTTAATGAAATGTGGCTGACTTTATACTGAAATAGGAAGTACTGGCATTACACTTAATTTTCTAGGCTACCTGGATCAATTCCATCAGTGTTGGGAGAGTCAGCCGGAGCCAGTATGGTGACATGGTGAATAACGACATTGCTGACACGAGGAAAAGTAAAAATGAGTTAGAATAGATCACCAATCACTATGAACATGTTTTGTAAGCTTAAGAAATTACGAGTAACTTTTTCTTTCTTTGGTATCCACTTGTGTTTAGATAATTTAGTTTTCATACTTTTAAATAAAAAAGTTGCTTGTTTTGAAAGTAAGTCTTACCTTATTTTCAAAATAACTTGCTAAATTCCACTTTGACACTTTCAACAACGCAAAATTATTAATTTTAGAACGCATTAAGTGAACGTTTTAGTTTAGGTAAATATACTCAGTCTCCAGGTAACACACTTGAAGAATATGATGCTAATGCAAATGGCAATGTACTTGTACTCCAAATATCTTAGGATCCTAACTTTCTCTCGTTGAGACTAGTGGATTAAAAGCATATGTAGATGAAGTTGTTTACTTCAATGACAAAATGACAGGAGAAATTACTTCAAGACTATATTGATCAAGATCGTGTAATCTACATTCATATATTTTCAGTACAAAAACTCAAAAAATTGAAGTTCGCATAGAATTATGGCTTACTAAATTATTACCTGCAATATACGGGATGAATGTTCCAAAACGGCGAGTTCTTGAATATTACATTGGAAATTATTATATTCCTGGAGTTCATGAACTGAACAAGGTTGGGCCTAGTGAACTGAAGGGTTCTTTGCCTCCACATGTTCCACCAGACATCACCTTGTCCATCAATTGTGCCGTTCTCACCTACATAAAAAAAAAATGTAGAAAGATATGTAAACTAAGGACTGATACTCAACAAATAACAAAGTGCCATTTTCCCTGAAAAGAAATGTATTTAGCCCATGTTTGGTACATATTATTTGAAAATACATTATTTCAAAACTCATTTTCAACCGCACATTCTTTAATAAAATAATATTTTCCATCGTATCAATAACTTTTCCTTACATTTTAACCACATATTTCTTATCATATCATTATTTAAAATACATTTTTTTTCAATAATATCCATCAAACACACCCTTAGTAGCGGACTATGTAGAGTTTACTCATATTGTACGCTCATCTCCTTGAACATGGAACGACCTTTGTGGTAAGGTCAACCTTTGAGGTGATATGACCAACTTTTTGGGGGTTCAAGAGCAGTAATTTGCGAGATGAGGTTTTTTTTTGTTTTTTGCTCAACTTTTTTTTTTTTGTTAGGGGTATAATGAACATTCATTCACGTATTGTATCGCCTTAACATTCCAACAATTTTTTGTGTACGCTACTACCCCCACTATTTTGGGGTTCGGTGGCAGTAGAGTCTGAGGTGAATTTTTTATTGCAATGGTATATTGGGTATTCATACATGTATCAAGTCACTTTTAAAATCCTATTGTATAAATGGTTTATTAGGGGTTCCTTTTTTGTATGCAGAAGAGTGGGAGCAAAACTTGTAGTCTTCTTCTCCAATATAGTAAAGAGCCAAGTGATTGGACTACATTAAAGTTGAATTACTAAAGATCTATGAATTTTGCTCATTTTCTGATTGCTGTTTTCTTCTTACTGTTACTCCCGAATAGGGATTTATGTTTGATCCATAACAAGTTCCGCATATTACTTCCAAAGAGACTCCATGTTCTAGTACCATTCTCAATTTTCTTAGGCACTTCTGTTGTATTTTTTATAATGATAAGGTCAGGTGAAGTAACAAAAAGATTGTCTCAAGATTCTTTTTTAATTTTCACCAATAAGTGAGTGCCGCACAATTAATCAGCAGAATAATGAGATCTCAGTTTTAATACTAACCTGTGATTATCACATCGCGCAGCCCGTTCCCATGAATAAAACTAATGTACATTCCTCCAGGTCGTTCTCTTCCTCTACCATAAGAAGGTAACGGGGCTATTAATGGCCAATTCCGGGTATCCTGAAGAATTAATGATGAAAATTTTTTAACGATCCATATGAATACAAATAAGGATACAGTGAAAAGGAAAGAAAGGATAGAGCAATCGAAGGAGATGAAATTTCACTCCACAACGAGCATGTTTTCTTATGCTTAAAAAGTTTACTTTCAAGTAAATAAGTTTCAAAACACACAACTTACATGTAGCTAGCATATTAAAACTGGTAAGACAGAAAAAATGCATATGTATAGATCTCATAAGTATATAGAAGAAGTCAATAACTTTCTTTTGCAAGTCTTTACTGCAAAAATCAACATTTGCACAGCAAAAAGGCGCATTCAGAATAAGATTTGTTGGTAATCATGATAAAGCACCACACAAATAATTTGGCAATTACACTTTAAAGCAAAAAGCACTCAACTTTTCATTCTTTGGCTCAAATGTGATGGCATCATAGAACGTCAAGTTTGTCGTGAATACAACTTGAAATAGATATACTTCCAACACTATGCAGACTTCATGATATAATTCGAGTTTAACTCTTTTAGTAACAATCAAGACTACTTAGAAAATAATAAAAATATAGCAATCTCACTCCTTTTTCCATCAATGGTAATTGGTAAGTCCTCACAATAGCTGTGAAATGATCTTTTACGTAGAGGTGTCTTAGGCATGGGATGACAAAAGCTAGGCTTTCCGGCAACAAAAATTGAAAGTCTGTACACCCAGCAAGGCCTGGATTTTTTCAGGCCCAAACAATTTTACGCGGATGGGCCCTATTGACACCTCTAACCCTATAACATGTATCTTTAAAATTTGGGTCGTGGCAGGCCCAAATAACATTAGGCGGGCCGGCCTATCCAGGCATGGTTGAGACCTCTTAACCATATGTCATGTATCATTAATATCTTTGCTAATCTTTTATATTACTTCCCTGGTAAAGGCATGCTTTTGCTGTCATCCATTATAGCTGGCAAACCATGCTGGCAGTCAAATCTATTGTATGCATATGCACATGCATTGTAGTCTTTATGTCTCCCCTCCCCCACCCCCCAACCCCCCACCCCCAATCCTTATTGTATATCAATCTATCTTTAATTCTATACATAGTAAATTTCTAATTGCATTGCTCTGCGTACCATTTCCATATTCTCCATAGACAGATATCATATAATAAACTAAACCGCGGATTTATGAAATACTGTTATACAAATATATTAGAAGGCATAAATGTGACTAAACATTAGGTATGCTCTTATTAAATTTGATTCGACTACCAAGGTAAGAACCAACATGCCATGCCAACCACAAAATGCTAGTCATGGTGTCCACCAAGAGTCTCCTCGGCCTTGTTTATATAAACCAAACCCTCTCATTCATCTGACAGGTTCAATGTGGTCCTACCTAGTATGGCGTGGATTACCAAACTTCCCCGATTTAAGACACTACAGCCCCACTCTCGGTCATCTCACTCCAAGTAAGTCGTAAATAACTAAACAAACATTTTGTATTTTAACTATGTTTCTATGACATTCTAACTTGACCGTTGGAGTGGGATCAGATGGTCAATCTCACCAACAGAGGTCTTCTTCTCACAATATAGAGAAAAACAAGTAGGTACTGTTAACCAAGAAGTCCAACTAGAGTTTGATATCATCAAAATAAATTAAGCAACATCATAATAAGAACAATGCTTGTTGTACAATGATTTTGACATATTGACGACGTCATTGGACAGTTTAAAAAAAATATTCATCATTTCAACCATTAATTTTTTGCCACAACCAAAATTGTCAACAATGTTGTACAAAAACATTGTACAAATAACATAATTCTCGTACTAATCATGCATAACACTAGCTTGAGCTTAAAAATTACAACATCATAATTTATAATGGTACCTTAGTCGCTTTGATAACAGCGCCTCTAGCCAAGTAGAGAGTCATATGGCTAGTGAGATTAAAGGGTCCTGTTAAATACACCCCTGGAGGAATATAAAGCAGTGTGCCTCCTCTCCTCTTCAAATGCCCAATTCTATATATAGCTGCCCTGAATGCTTTTGTGTTCAATGTTCTCCCATCACCTACCCCTCCAAAATCCGTTATCGAGATCTTGTCGTTCCGGTACCTCATCGGTGCAATTCCGGCGCAAGTTGCCCACTCGGCGTCGGCAAAATTCGAGCAGTTTATCAACATTGCCATAACCAAAAAGCATAAGAAAATTGGAGATTCAAGACCCATATTGGATTTTGGTTTGAGCTTAAAAGGTTTACTTAAATATGAATAATTCTTTTTATGAGTGAAAACGAGTTATGAACAAAGTAATTAGTGATACGAAACAAGAAAAATAAAGAAATACAAATTCTGTGGATAATGGTCACTAGTTTTGTGAGTGATGTCCAAAAGAGAAAGCTCCAAATATGGATCTTCTATATCTGCAATAAAGAAGATTAATATTCATACTAGGAAAAAGATCCCAGAAAAATGATTGCTTCAAAAAGTGGAAAAAACATAGTTACTCGTATGGAAGAGGAAAAGAACACAAAGAAGTGAACAAAACACAAACATAAGCCGGAAAAAAATACAGTGTGTGAAGAGTTGCAAATCACCTGAATTGTCAAAGGGAGATTTGTCTGTAAGTGATTGTCTTCTCCGCAAAGAGAGAGAGAGAGAGTGAGGGAGTCAAGAAGCAGTGTTCGGACAGCAGTAGCTATTTGCAAGTGAAGTGAGTGATAAGAGTATCTTAAAAAATACTATTCGAACGGACCGGTTGCAGCTTAGCTCTAAAATTTACTAATCAATGCCAATGGAATGAATGTCTTACTCGTAAAAAAAAATTCTTAAGCTAGAATATTTAGCCTCCTGTTTAAGTTTCATTCTCTAAAAATCTTATTTCTTTCATACTCATTTTTAATCGTACATTTTTTTAAAAAATGCACGTAAATCAAAAAAAATTCTTATTTTTTAATTGTACTTTCTCCAAAACCTACTATTAAGAAATTCATTTTTCCCAAAAAACAAAGCTTTAAGCATATCATGGAGCCTTGTTCGTTGAATTATCTGGGAGTTTACACATCTAATGATGAATTCAAATTTGCATTCATTGGAATTGGGTGATCTGAATTTTAATATTCGAAATCGATTTGAACTGGAGAAGAACAGGACCAAACTAGCCAGTTCAATTCAGTTTGGTTATAGTTAAATCCAACAATTTTGTCCACCCCTACTAGTCTCTCAATTTATAGGAAAATGTGTCGGCCATGAAGAAAAAACTATAGTTTGTCGTAAAACAATTGAACTCTTACCATATTTCAAAAATTGACATTCTTTAATTATGTGAGTTTTTGAATTAAAAGCCGTGCCCTTGGGCACTTGGGTAGGGACAGAAAATTAGAAACTAGTTGAGTAATAAATCTGAATTGTCTATTAGTCATGCACATGGATGCCATGTAAGGTTCACAAATCACGACCATCATGTGGGCACTGAAAAACAAGAACATGTGGCCTTAAATTGTCGCATTAAACACACAGTCGGTCAGTTCATCACAGCTCTTGGTTTGTTATCCCATTTACTTTTCATTTTACTATTTTTAAATCGGGTAGAGTCGAGATAACTATAATGTACATCTCGAGTAAAAAATGAGACGCATAACGACTAAACCCCTTCTCGAGTGAGTTTTTCTTTGCGCAATTGTGAGATTACTCGTTAATTTTAAAAAAAAAAAAATGAATAAAGGACTTACCGACTTACATTTGAGTCTTACTATGAAGAGTATCCTCCTTGTATGAATTAAGTATTGCTCCTTTTCATAAAGCTAACAGGCACAATAAAGCTGAGACCAAAAAACAAAAGGCACGATTTGATTATTCTCTCAATAGATCTGCCCATGCTATTTGCAATTATTTTATTAGTTTTTTTTTTTCAGATCCAAATTGAAACTGAGTATTGTAGTTTTTAGTTTTTTGGACAAGGTTGAGAACCACGGTGGAGCTAGAATTTTTAGCTAGTATGGGCATTACGGCGATCGTGGTCGTCGATGCTACAACGCTAATGATACTGTGGTGGACTGTACCACTTAAGACAATCAACGACGTTATGCTATCTATTATGGAGGAAATATTTAAACAAAATAATAAAACTATTTAAAAAATAAAAAAAACTTCGTTAAAATGAAACTAATTGTTGGATAAATATTGATTTTACTGTGCAATAATTTATATTCAAAATAATCCTTTTACAATTAATAACTATTGGACAGAATCTCGACTTAAAAAATGTACAGAATAAAAAAATGATAATGGGGAGGTAAGAGTTTGACTCTTTCTTCTTAAAACGATAATGTCCTGCACTGGTGTTGACGGTTTTTCAACACTCATCTCCCAACATATAACGATCTCAACTTGTAAAAGTAACACTCAAATTATAAGACTCAGCGAATCTACTAATGTTTTGATCTCTTTAAAACTGGAGGACTTAAGCCCATGTTTAGTCCTGATTAAAATCTGATTTTAATCCAAATCAAAGTCAAACAATTAATATTAACCACATCTTTCATGGGTCCCACAACTTTTCAACCACTCATTTCAAAATTTTCTATCAAAATCTACTAAAAATCTAATTTTAATCTCCACCAAACACCCTCTTAAAATGCACAAAAAAAAAAATATTCGGAACTAAAGTACACAATATGAAATAATGCATGACAAAATGATTATATTTTACAAAAAAGAAAATCGGGAATGATTTTGGAATGAATAAAACACAGCATATGGAGGCATATTTATAAAAGTTAAAAAGTTGTGTCATAAACCTACACAACCCATTTGGACGACAGTTTAATAGTCAACCGTCAGATTTTAGAAGATACCACGTGTCCCGCACAGAAAAATTCGAGAAATAAATAAATAATATAAACAAATATATTATTTAAATTAATAACAAAATAATATAATTCAATTATTATTTTACCAAAAAATATATACCAACTTGGTCCACGTCCAAGCCCACGACCCATGCCGATCAGTCGGATGACAACTTGCGTGCGGGAATTGACTCGACCTACTAGCATGTAGGTCATCTCCCAAAACTATTAGTACTCTTGGGGTTTAGACCCAAGTCCCAAACTTGAACAATATAAAATAGTTTCTACTCTTCTAGTTTACCATCTAGGATTGGCATTTTTCAATTTCCCCCCAATTTTTGTTCCCAATTTATTTCAATTTCAAGTGGTCATCTTTTGACCTAAATTTCTCATTCACCCTAAATTAATTTTGAGAAATTAAATACATTATATTAATCTACTCGTGAAGTATAATACGTTCGATTAAAGAAGTCTTTTGTCCAACTAACGGGATCCACTTAAATAATTGATCAAAAGTTGATCAAACCAACTAATTAAACAAATTTTCCAACACTCATCAATTTCAGGTTTATCATGTATAAATTATGCTAACGGAGTTAAAGATTGGAGATCGAAAATTTCTTTTTGAAGTTTACCCATGAATTTGCTAGCGTGACGGCCCGAGACCTAGAGTCCCGAGTGCCACAAGACGTGCTCGCTTAAATAATTTAATAGAAGACATTATTCTTCCAAGTGTTAGAAACTATTCTCTAATTAAAAATTGAAATTAACTTGTCATCTAATTAATAGTCATAATCAATTGAACAAATATTACATCATTATAACAAATAAACTGGCAACATGGGCGACGCAAGCTCAACAAAAAATCACTTCTAAGAAGTGGTATTGTAAAAATTAAAGTTGAAATAAAATTAAATAACATTTTATAATACTTTTGCTTTATAGGCAAAGGAAATGCAAATTAACAAAATGTTAGAACATGGTTATGTCATCAACTTTGAGTGGAATTGCCGTACTACAAAATGTCATATTTTTTAAATAATGGTGACACGGAGCAAAATGTTGTAATATGGTTAAAAAATTGAAATCGGAGTGTTGCAACACATCAAAGACTGAAATTACAAAATGAAGTTGTAAGTAGTAACACGAATCAATTGTATTCAATAGGAAGTTGCAACAGAAAAATCGCAAGTTGTAACATACGATACTATTAAATAGAAAATCATAACACAATAATTACACGCCGAAACATCATAGAAATAGAAATAGAGACGTACTTGTCCTAAATGTTAAAATCTCCTCGAATACCATATTCTATTCCCTTTAATTATTATCTTGGTTCACGTCCCTTCTGATGTGTCATTCATCCACTGCAACATCTTGGTCCGAGACGCCGATCCATTAGTCACCTTAAAGGAGAGTGATTACACTCAATGAGATGCATGCTCGTAGATTTCTAGCCTTAACATAAATTGCAATAATAAATGTGACATCATTTTATGAGCCTGGAGTAAAATATAATCTCGTGAGCTAGAACTAGGGTTGGGACTGGATTGAATTTGATCGATTTTGAGTCCAACTTGAACCTAACGCAATAGAATTTGATTAGATGTAATCAAACCAATCCAACCCAAACCCTTGGACTGTGTTGGGCATGGTCTCGGGCCGAATTCACTATGGGTCCCTTTTCTGTTGGGCAATTTTTTTAGGCCGAACACACGCTAAGCTTTCTTTATTTTTACTGGGAATTCAATATGTGACAATTTCAATTACATCAAAAATTGAATTTTAAAAAGCTTTGGCCCGATTAAGGTTGGACCATTTTCAAGCATATCTACCATCTAAAAAAACCAAATATAGAGTAATAACCATCCATTACAGTCATCCAAAATCAAATAAATAGGAATAACCATTCATTTCATGGCCAGCATGGAAGAACAAGAAAGAAAATGCCAATGTGATGACATCAGAACAATTTATAGCCTACCATATGAAAATGACTGAAAGACTGGCAGCAAGTTTGCCTAATCCAAAATTCATTGTTTTACCACTAGGCTACATGAACATTCTTTATATTATTCTGAGCTCAGGGGGACAAAATTATAAAATTTAATTTTTTCTTTATATAAAAATTAAAATTTTAAAATCACAGTGCAGGCAGTTGTTCCCACCCTTGTTTTGTGAAAATTAATTATTTGGAGAATGTAGTTATGAAATAGATCAAAGTTATGGATTTACGTGCTAAATTATTTTATTTGGATAATGTGTGGTTTAGAAATGAATTTGAGAAAAAAATAATTTTGAAAAAATCTAAATCGAACATGGACAAAGTCTGATATTTATTTTCTCAACAAGAATGATAAGTCATTGGAAAAAGATGGTTAAATACACTGATTAAAAGAAATAGCACGATTGGACTCTCAATAGCAAACTGGTCTTAAATCTTTTGGTCATCAACATTTTTATTATACTTTTATAATCAATTGTAAATGTCCGTCATAATTTTTTTTTCACAGATAAAAAAATAGATACTAGGCTGGGGATCATTATTGAATTTTTTTCGTAAAACTAGTGGGGCAAACGTGCGTTGCACGTTAATTGGATGGTGTTACAAATTTGATTAAATAAGTCGATGAAATCTTCACAATCCATATAAAAAAAGTGAATTAATTTATGCAAATTTACCCAACAAAATCATTCTATCCCCATACTCAAGTTTCTAATTTAAAGCATCGATCTCAATTTTAAGACTCAACCTACACAGTCAAACATAAATTTCATTATATATATTCACATCCCATAAAATCTATTAAATTCCAACCCCTAAATCAAGAAAATTCTCTCGGTCCAGTTGAAAAGTTTCGTGAAATCAGAAAAGCAAACTGAAGAACTCTTACAAAATCTCCCATTCAGAAAAAGCCTGCAAATTTAGTTGAAAATAAAACCCAGAAGAAGAAACCAGTCACACGATTCGAAGAATAATTAATATAAATAAATTGACACAAAGAAATGGGGAAAATATAATCCAAACCTGAGGTTGAGTGGGAAAATGGAGGAGTGAGTGGTTGCGTGAGATAATGGAGAAGATGGCGGTGTGGAAAATTTTGACGAATTTCAGGAAATTAGAAAAGGGGGGGATTTTTTACGACGATTGAAAATAGCGACACGTGTCTGCCTTTACTTTTGATCTTTTAATAAGTAGTGACATTNAAATATAATCCAAACCTGAGGTTGAGTGGGAAAATGGAGGAGTGAGTGGTTGCGTGAGATAATGGAGAAGATGGCGGTGTGGAAAATTTTGACGAATTTCAGGAAATTAGAAAAGGGGGGGATTTTTTACGACGATTGAAAATAGCGACACGTGTCTGCCTTTACTTTTGATCTTTTAATAAGTAGTGACATTATCATGTGATGAAGGTTTCTACCAGGTCAAGATTCTCAACTTCAAGTTGAGAACTACTTTTTTTATTTTTTCTAACCTTAGTAATTAAAATTTTGATCGAGTAGAGATTGTTTAAGTTTGACCTAAATTCAATTGGGTTTTAGTAGATTAGTTGAAGTGGGTCTTAAAGACGTCAAAATATGGACCAATTAATTATTTCAGTATTTTTTTTCGCTCGCTACGCGTCAAGCTCCCGCTCAAGCACTCAAAGCTGGGAGTCTGACGCTCGCTCACAGCCAACTCATCGCTTGCTTAGCGCTAAACTGACGCTCGAGCGCCACTGTGTTCCGGCCGAAAATTGTTTTCTTTATTCCACATAAATTTTTATGATCTTTCCATCTTTAACGTTATAATTATAGTTTGACAATGTATAATATATTTAGTTGGCTCTCTATTACAAGTTTGATAAATTAGACAATACTGTAAACACAATATCTTTGTATTTTTTTTCCATATTATATGAATTTTCATTTCCTTTGTCAAATTTATTGTGTTCTTCTGGTGTTGTGATTGCTATTTCATATTGTGCTATAAAATCTCATCCCTATCTCTTATCGAGTTGTATCAGAGTTTAAGGTTTGATGTGTTTGAGATTTTGTTCTTGTGATGACAATTATAAAGCATGTTATTCTACTTTTAGATCGCAGCACTAGATTCTTGTTGTGACTGGTAAAGATGTGAGCAATGCTTACTCAAATGGATTGTGATGATGCTTTATTGAAATTTGACAAGATGCCTTCAAATTGGTCGATGGAGGAGAAACCACGTAAATATTGAAATGTTATATCACAAATTCATCTTTATCTTTCTAATCATATTTTTCAGGACATTTTGAAAGAAAAACTATATTTACATTATGGTTGAAGTTGGAGCATTTATGCATAATGAAAAGTCTAACCAGCAAATTGCATTTGAAGTACCGCTCGTATTCTTATAGTATGACAGGAGGTACATCCTTAAAAAACCATCTTGTCGTCTTTAAAGAATTATCGCTTGTTATGACTAAAAATTAGAGGCTGCCACTTACTGCCACGTAGCAGCCTCAGCTAAAGCTGTGGGGGCCACTTATATTCAAGGCACATCGATTCATTCTATGCTGGCCGAGGCCATTGTCCCAAACGCCTCATGGATTTGAGGCTCTACTCCTATTCAAAGATTGAGTTCATGATGAAGGATCTTTCATAAATGATTGATGTGACCACGATAAAAAGTGTATATGTCATGTCTTATCAATGTAAGAACATTAAATGCTTAGAAGGGCTAGGCAAGTCAATTGGGCGGCTATGACTTGACGCCTTGGCTAAGGAGATAAGCCCACGTGTAATTTGATCCAATGGTCACCACTCTATTTGTAACACT
>CAIGRP010122479.1:0-53310 GCA_903798385.1 Fraxinus cuspidata
TATATTTTCCTTACTTCAACTCCTTTACTCTAAATTATAGTAATTTAGCCAAGTTGGTTGTATTACTTTTGAGTGTGGAAAGGCTGACTTAATGTTTTCTCGCGATGGATGGGAATTGGGAACGTTAAGGCCGCACGGTGCCTAGTTTTTCAAGTGTAATGAAACTAAGCCTGTGACACTAGGCTAACTTATCTATACTTCTTTTAACATTTTTTCTATTTTTTTTTCAGAATTATGTCCAGTGTAATTATTTTATAATTTTAGTAAAATAACAGACGCTTATAAGTAGTTTCAGGAAATCACGACTTCGGGAGCTTGGCTCGTCGACAATGTAAGTGTAATATCGCTATTGTTACATAATTTTTTTTTTATTAAATGAAATAACTCCATCTTTTTTATTGGTGTTTTCTTGTTGTAGCACATTGATCTAGTTATGGACCTGTTGAGGGATCAGACTCAAAAATATCTGAGATCATTTGACATTCTTGGCTATGTCATATTGTGCACCAAGTTCCTATGTGTCATTACCATTGAGTATGAATCGCTCCAACTTATGGGTAATGAATACACAGTGCTTGAATATATGATCGAGTGGGTCATATGGATGTGGTCGAGTATCGGGGAAAAGCCATGAGGGTTGTACACATATGTACATTTCAGTGTTCGCGAATCATCACTGCATTGCTATGGAGTTCGTCTTTATTGATTACACTATGTATGTGTACGATTCCGATCATACTTGTATAATACAAAATCAGCTCAAACTTAACTTGGAGCCGATGGCTGTGATCGTTCTATTGATGGCTAAATTGTAAGTATTTATAATTTTTTTTTTAATTTGAAAACTTAGTTTTTAACTACATGGTACCGAACTGATACATTATTATTTCATTACAGAGGCGATTGCGGCATGTTCGCAATAAAGTATATTGAATTTTTTAATATAGCACATACGATTGATAGAATATACCAATCCTAGATGCAAAATTTGAGGAATTAAAAAAATGCTATTTGTATTAATTCAATTGTGATCCGTAAATATTGTATATTTACTTATGAAATGATTATAATGATCGACAAAAAACAATGTAAATATTATTCATTTAATTGTGAAATAATTTTAAATATTATAAAAAATGTAAATATTGTTCATTTAATTGTGATCTGTAAATTATTCATTTAATTGCAAAAAATGTAAATATTGGTCACATTTAACATCGATATCATTACACATCCATTTAAATGTTATTTAGGAGAATTTGACTTGTACAAAATTGACGAGTATGCCCTATTACTCTGCACCTACCATACCTATGCGATCGAGATGAAACTTTCCGGTGTATGGTATTCTAGACGTTTATAAACGTCTGGACCACACGGTTCAATTTCGGGTTGCAACAAACTATTAAGCGAAGAATATGGTCGAGAACTTTCCACTCGACTTCATTCGGTAAAGGAAATATAATCTCAACATAAGGAGAGCATAAGGTTCTCGCTGTAAAGTCTCTATACATAGCCACTGTGATGCATGCTCAAGTGGAAAACTCTCCAACTGAAATCGACTACAAGTGCAAGTGTTATTAGTCAAGTCTACCATGTATGCGAGATTGTGTGCACATTTTACGGAGAAACGCAACCTATCCAGTTGTTCCACATTTAACTTTCTCGCAACCTATGTACCTTAAAGACTTTATCCTCTAGAGCCGAGGCTAGCACGCTTGTGCAATTCTGTGATTCCGCACGTTAGTTGTGAAACCACTGCTACAACTTATTATGAATGTTTTCAATCATTACGAGGATTGTAACGTCGATCCTTCTTGAATAATGCATTGAGAGACTCTACATTATTTGACTTCATCATGTTGTATCGACGCCTTGGAAAATGTGACCACCCAATGTTTAATCCTCATTTTTGTTAGATACTACCATGCTGGGAATGATTTACTTCTTATTTCAACCATGAATTTGTTACACTCTTCAACAGTGTAAGCTTCTACCGCTCTTCTATTGCTCTCCGGAACAATAGAACGATATATTTGCCCTGATACCTAGTCTTCATGTTGCCTTGTATATGGTAAATACAATACCCATGATGTACATCGCGAAAAACTTCAGCTGTATCATTTATTATAGACGGTCCCTGATCACTTACAAATGTCTTCGACTTCCTCAAATTACTTCCCTAAACTTTGTGAAGAACTAGTTATCGACATATCATTCTCACTATCGACTATGTCGAATACAAGATGGTAAATTTTGATGTTGGCATCTTGACATGTAGCAATAATCAACTTGCCTTCTTATCTAGCTTTCAAAGTCATACTATCGACTAGAATTAGGGGTTGAAACGCATTTCGAAATCCCCGAATGCATTGTCCAAGAGTCATGAAGAAAAACATAAAGTAATTCTTGCACTCTGTCTCGATAAAAAATGCCTATACAGGATTAGTTGTTCCCATGTTATGACAATATCTGGCTAATTTGGCATAACTCTCTTCGGTTGAGCCCATTAAATCCTCCAATGCACATTCTTTGGCCTTCCAGGCCTTCGGTAACTCATAACCACTCTATACTCTCGACAAACATTGTTAATGATGTCTGAAGTTTTGTACATCATTTGTGAATTCCAATACTTGTGCATTATCCGTCGATCAATAAACCATGTTCGGGCTTGCCTATGATTATTTCGACAAATTCTCATTTTGCAAGTATGTTCCCGTATATATTTGCAAACTACAAATAACTCATTCATGTCCACCAATAATCCATTGGGTGTACATTCAGAGATGGATAAAATTGCAAAAACTTGTTTCAGTTGCTTATCATAAGGAATTCGACCGCTCCTTTAGCTACACATGGTGTGTCATGCAAACAGTAATTTTCGTCGCTCACAAATGCCAACGACAACTATCGTCGACGCAGATAATCGTCAACAATAATTTGTTTGATTTCTTCACTTTAAACTCAAAGTTGTATTTCAGTACAATTTGATGCACAACTTCTTGCAAATCTTTATTTGTTTCAAATAGTTGCTCGATATACAATCCTCATCATTGGGAACCACATGAGAAAAATTGGATGACGGTCCACTTGATCCAGCCCCTGAGCTCCCGCCCCACGCATTTCTCTGACGAGATAAAGCAATCAAATCCTTATTTGTAAATTCGTTTTCCTTATCGTTACGGACCTCTTGAATTATCTCTTTAACTATTTCTTGTCGCAAACTACCAACGAAATTCTGTGCATAATATCAAGATCACAATAAGGAACAACTGTCTCAAGAATAACTACATCATCCTTACAAGCTATCTCCAATGTGTCTCAAAATCATAGGCATTGTGATCCCTTCCATTCGAATCTTCGTGTTCACTTTCAACGATATTCTTCTTCATTAAAGTCACGTAGTGAGGGGTCGTGTGCATATGGTTCAATTCAAGTATATAATTCATTCGACATTAGAAGTAACATTCATAAGTGGAATCAGAATGGATGAATGCTTGTTGAATTGAAATTTCAATTCCATATCACTGAGAGGGATCGATATTCAGCTTGTTTTTAAATTATGGTACATTCTCGCATATGATGTACTCGATGTTATGGAAATTGGAATACCACCACGCATATCACTCGTTCATTTCCATACACATCAATCTTTTTCGTCCAATTTGAAATCACCAAAATAACAAACTAGGATTGCATTCATATCTACATGACAAAACATAATTTTTAATAATAAGAAACAAATAGTAAAAAAATAGGCACAACCACTAGGCAACTAAAATTTATTAAAAAAAAAGTCGGGCTAGTTGTGTTAACAGTAGGCCCGCCGACTATGCTGGCTATAAAATAGCCAGTTGCCTAAGACTATTAACAATGTCTGTTAAGGCTAGCCGAAAATTAATATTGCCATGAATATTGTCTAAAAAACTATACATGCAAATGATTTTTTTTTTCTTGTTTATACTTAAAAAATTATAGATCTATTAAAAAAGTTTATCTATATGTTAAACTATGTTGAAATAAGATTTATTGATTAAAACAAAGACAAAATTAAACATATGTAAATATATTTACCAATTTCAAATGATTGATATAAAAAATATTTTCTTGTTCAGCGTTTGATAAATATTTGAGATTTTATGTGGGAAGTGTTTGGTTTTTACTTGTTAACTAAAATGGTTGTGTTGTCTTTTAAATAAAACATATTTTATAATTGTATAATATACTTAAAGACATCTTTGCCTTTTAATGTCCAATAGGTTATTGTGAAAATATGCAATTGTTAAAAATTCAAAGTGGAAATTAGGGAGGTTTTGACTAAGCCATTTTAAAAGTACTCCTTTTGGTTTTGATGGAGAAAAATGTTTATTTATTTATTTATTTGTTTCTTTTTAAAAAAAAGTAAGGTAAAATTTTGGTTGATAAACACAATTTATGCTGATTGTACTAAAGACGTCATTTTTGTTCAAATTAAACGACCGTTAAATGCTACATCAGAATTCTATCCGCAACATCAGCACTAAGGTAACATATTTTATGATGGTGATTGATGTAGTGCTAATGAAGAAAGTTCAGTGAGTAGTTGAAGCAATTTGAAGTTGAGTGAGCAGCCTTTGACTATAGTATAAGTTGAGTGGTTTTTGAAATATTTCACTTAATGATACTTAACTAAGCCGTGATGATTTAACCTTAATTTGATAGTAGTTAGTATTAGCCTATGTTTGGTATAAATTAAAATATACTAAAATGCCAAGTTAAAATAATTGATTTTAATCATATATTTCTTACAATCACTTGTATTTCATCATTTTTTATTTATTTATTAAAATTGACTAAAATTTTGTTTTTAATCTACATCAGGGATTAATAAAAATAAATAGTCCACAATTACTCCAAAGTCCAAACTGTAATTTGACCTGTTTCACTACAAACCCAGAATGTTGCTGTCAAACCTCCAGTTAATTGTGCCAGTGGTCACCGAACTTATGTCTTTGTTTTCAATTGATCACTGAAGTTTAAGATGTCGAGTTTTGACCATTAAGTTTATTCAAACGTTTGACGTTACTCATTGACATAATATCTATTTGAACCGTTAAGGAAACTAATGACGTGGCTAACATAATGCACATGTAGCACCCTGTCACGTCGTTAACGAATTGTCATACCTTCGATTGCTCATTAAATTTTGAAAAACATCTTAAATTGCTCACTGAAATTTAAGATTGTCGAATTTTGACCACTAAACTTATAAAAATTATGTCGAATTTTTATTCCTTAAAAGATGTAGACCACAAGCACAGAAGTTGTGTAAAAGTAATAAAGTGGACAAACAAGTCTGAATTATCGATCCAACTAGATATTATTACTCGGTTACACAATAGTTAAATTTAAATGCAACATACTTTTGTAAAATTTTAAGTTATTTTCATCATTTGAAAAATTCAAAATGTTTCGTTGTTAAAATTCAAATTAAATTAAATTTTGAATTTTGCAACGAAATCACAAAAAATGTAATTAAATCGATTGTGTGTTTCGTTACAAAAATTCAAAGTTTAATTAAATTTACTGTGTGTTTCATTTCAAAATTCATTTAATTAAATTTATTATTTTTTCGTTGTGTAATTGAATAATCATTTCTTGTGAGATCGACATTCAGATTCATTTGTCAACTTTATTACTTTTACGAAACATGCTTGCGGTATTCATTTTTTAATAAACAACTAGTCGATATCATTTTTATAAGTTTAGTGACTTAAATTCGACCACCTCAAGTTTCAGTGAGCAATCGAAAACGTTTTTCAAAATTTAGCGAGCAATTGAAGACTTTTTCAAAATTTAATGAGTAATCGAAGACGTGATAATTTGTTAACGGCGTAACAAGGTGTCACATGTGCATTCCGTTAGCCACGTCACTAAATTCAGGCCAAAACTCGATATCTTAAATTTTAGCAAGCAATCCAAAACACAGGTTCAGCGACCATTGAGACAAATAAGAGTGTGTTTAATGCACATTTTTTCATGAGAGAATGTATTTTTTTTGTGATGTGATGGTTAATATGGGGTTGAAAAAAAAAAAAGAAATGTTATTGATATGATCGAAAAATATTATTTTGTTGAAGAATGTGTGGTTGAAAATAAGTGAAAAATAAAAATGAAAACATGGATAGGGCTAACTCTCAAACCTCCATGTGTAGTTCTTCCACTTTTTTCAAGATTTCCCAAAACCAATACAAAAGATCGTTAACCAGCCCAACTCTCCGTACTTCTTCATTTTGCAGTTCAATTAGAGGGAGAGGGAGAGGGGAGAGGGAGAGGTTTTAGAAGTGGAGAAAATGCAATCCCTTCAACGCATAATTTCCCAACTCTCTATTAAAACCAACATCAAAACCACAAACCTCAGGGTTTTATCCGATTTACCAAAATCTTTTTCCACTGAAAATGGAAGCGGCAATAACAACAAGAAAGAACCCGATTGGGCGGCCCATTTCGGTGGGACAGGGTCGTCCGACTCCGACCCGTTGGGATGGGACATGGGTCCGTCCTCGTGGTCTACTGGGCTAACAAAGGAGCACTTTGACGGTGAAGTCGTTGGGCAGCAGGTGGAACCTGGTTCTGATCGAGGTCGGACCAGTGGAGGTGGCTCGGGTCAGAATCAGGGCGGTGTCTCGAGTAAGAACCGGACTGGGAACTGGCATTCCGAGGCTAGGTGGACGGACATAGAGTTGGCGAAGGTTAATGAGTTGGAGTCAGAGAACCGCAGGGGAAAGGCTTTTGTGGATGGCTGGGATGATAGAATGAAAGAAATGACTGAACTCATGAAACAGGTAAAATAACTGATTTATTTATTTTATTATTTTCTTATCATTTATCTGCGTTCAACTTCTCTATATTTCAGTAATTTGATGGATGGAGAACAAAACCCAGAGTTCAAATTTCTTCATTAATGTTTATTTCATGTGGTGTTTGAAGTAATATTTAAATAACAGAACCCAATTTCTTACATTCTAGATACTTCAAATTTCTTTATTTAGTCAATTACTGCAGAAAAACTGAAAAAGTGGGGGAAAAGTGTGGCGTTTGCCTTTGTGCGTTCATGTATGTTGTTGGAGGGTTCACTAGGGGAAGGGGTATATTCTGAAACAAGTTAGTTTTCTTTGGAATTTTGATTTTCAGTCTCTAGGTTTTATTTTGCCAGTCTTGACGGTATCTTAGTATTTGTAGGGAAAAACCCATATTTCGGAATGGGAAATATTACTCAATTCCATTTTCGACCTTGCACGTTTTCTTCTTTCCCAGTTTTGATAGTGATCAAGTAGTTGAATAGGGAAACATAGATTTACATACAAAAAAAAAATGTAATTTTGTTATGCTCTTGAAAAAATGCAATTGCAGGTGAGGGAGCCAGGTGCAAGAGGGTCATATCTGAAGGATTCAGTGAAGTCAGAGATTTATAAAAAGCACAAGGAAAACCAGGAGTTGTATACTGTGGAAAGGTTGGCAAAGGAATACAGGATTATGAGGCAGAGGGTGCACGCGATTTTGTGGCTCAAGGAGCTTGAGGAAGAGGAGGAGAAGAAGCTTGGATGCCCGCTCGATGATTCTGTCGAGCTCTTGCTTGATAACTGCCCAGAGTAAGTGAATGAAAAGATTAGATGTGCTCTTTGACTTCATAGTTGTACATACTATATGTGTAATTGCTTATCAGCATGTTTGGCTTAGCTCATTGCTATAAAAGAAGCCAAAAAGTTGGCTTCTTTTTGGCTTATCTTGACAGTTTGTGTTTGATCATCTCAGTTGTAAGTTAATTATCTAATAGCCAAACGGATTGATTGGTCACTAACTTTATTGAATTTGTCAGTAATATGCAAGAGGTAGTTGGTAGTAAGTTATACCGTTATTGAAATAACGGCCAATCATGTACATCTATAAATACCTTTTTGCTGTAATACTTGTTGCATTTTGGTGATTTATTGCTGTGTTGTTGTCAGAAAAGTCATCTGATGATTAGAAAGTTTCACGTAACTTATTTTGGGTTGTCTTTACGAACTTGGATTTTAATTCCCAATGTTGCGGTGATGGCACGGTGGAAAACGTAAGTGTTTGATACAAGCACATGTACTGCAAACTCTGAAATTTTAGTATGAATATTGTTTGTAGCTGCTGCCCAGTAGTTTTGTTCAAATGTGACCAATCCAACTTTCTTTGCACATTGGAAAAGCCGGCCATGCCTTTATTGGCCAACTTGTCTTGTCTTCTGTGCAAGGCTTGGACCAAGTTGCCAGTTTGTCTTGTCTTCGTGGCAAGGCAATAGACTTAAACAGTAGTTTTGGTGTATGTAAATGCAACAAAATAGCATGAAGCTAAACATAATTTCCTATATATTTGGGCTTGGAATCATGATTTTGGGTTCCTACATCCTTATTGCATTTAATGAAATTTCCCAGTTCGTAAGCCATAATATTTGCATGTCTCATGTTGTATTCGCGAAGAGATGAAAATATCATTGCTAGTGCTGGGTTGCTCAATTTTGTGCCATTTGACTTATGCATAGCTGTAGAAAGAGAAATAAATACGAGTTTTACAGTTTGTGATACAAATAGGTACTAATTTATAGTGTGATGTATTAGTGTACTATTTATTCATTTTTAAGAATACTGTTGCTATTTGTATCCACTGTTAACCTGAGATTAATATGCCCATCTACTTTCTTCTGTTGGATCTGTACTTTCAGAGATCATAACAAGAAAGATACGTTCTTCAACTGAATGCAGGATCATTTACTTTCATTTGAATAACGTGTTATTTTTAGGTGTTACCCTTCTAGCATCAATTATTAAATGCTAGGGAGATAAATCTTCTGGAAGATGTAAAATTTATGTTATGGACTTGCATGTCTTGTTTCTTTCCTTGGTTATGCTCCAAAAATTCATCATTATTAAGGGTTTGGGCATTCTGTGGTGCTAAGTTTAAAAAAAAAATAAAAATCAAATGGTTCCTGCATACGTGTTGGGTTCAAGTAACTAGTTATTTATAAAATCCTTTAGTTTTTAGGTGAAAATAACTAATGACCTTTCAAATATTTTCTTCTATGGTAAACAAGTTTTTTTCCTATCAGTAGAACCCCAAATGAGATACTTTGGTACCAAATATCCAATGGCCTATCCAATCCTTGATAATTTCAGCAAAAATGCTGTTTGAGTAAAGTGCCTTGTTATTTCAGCTTGATTGTGATTAAAAAAGTAATATATCCCACCCCACCCCAAATTTACATAAAGATAATTTCTCTCGCAATTTATCAGCTGATAAAAACCCATTTTCCTTATATTTTGAGGTTTTATCTCACACGCTTGACACAAAATAAGCCTAGGACAATTTTAAACATATATCACTGCCTTAGTCGGTTGCAGTTCACCATATTTGCTGCCACCCTCTTAGCTCTATGGGGTGATGGAAAT
The DNA here is from genome assembly GCA_903798385.1 of Fraxinus cuspidata. Lineage (NCBI taxonomy): Eukaryota > Viridiplantae > Streptophyta > Magnoliopsida > Lamiales > Oleaceae > Fraxinus > Fraxinus cuspidata. The sequence continues at coordinate 9,456 of CAIGRP010122479.1, forward strand.
TGGGTTGTTCATGGCAGGAACACGAGGGAAGCTTCACTTGGTCCTTGAGGCTGCAAATTACCAACTCCAACTGACCAAGAGTGACCATAATGGGGTGCAAAAGGATGGCGTGGAAAGAGGTTGGGAGAGGCTGGCCCAGGGGTGCTGACTTTAAACACGGATGTGGCTATCAGAGTCTAATAGGGATGGCTCCGCATGGGTGCATTTGTTAGAGATGAGGCTGGTTCGGTGTTGGCGGCATGTGCTGAACGGGTCACGGGATTTTATGATCTGGAGGTGGGTGAAGCTTTTTGCTTTCCGCCACGAGAGGAACACAGTTGCCCATAATCTTGCACTCTGCCACGAGGGGAATAGGATGGCCCATAATCATACTTTATTTTCTACTACGTCCCAATTGCCTATAATTGGGTTGATTGTATTCCACTTTTTATGTCATTTGTTGTTTTTGGGGGGACATTAATGAATGTAATTTTAGTTCTATTTGGAAAAAAAAAAAAATGAATGGCTAAAGAAAAAAAAATGAAACTGATTTCTTTAAGCCAACTTAAACAAGAGTTCTAAAGAAGGAAATCTTTTGTTTTCTTTATTCACATTCTTCGAATTTTTTTTTATTTTTTATTTTTTGCGTTCTTGCCAAGAGATGAACTATAAGTTATGTTTTGTTGGAAATAAATCTCCATTCTCCTGTCTTCATTGGCATCTAGTGTCTGGTAAAGACTAAACTCGTATTTTAACCAAAACTTATGTGCTGTGTTCTTTTGGAGTGGTCATTTGGATGTGGTAGTTGAGTTGAATTTAGGTTATTACCTTTTCAAATTCACATGCTAGTTTTCACTCCAGAAGATTCCTCATCTATTTTTCTCAGTAATATCTGGTAAGAGTTGAACTTGACTTCGTTTCTGCCCCACTGTATATGCAAAATTGTGATGATGCCTCTGGCTGCTTATTGTCTGTTACTATCCACTCGGCTATATTTTTTGACGTGCTGGAGTGTACTCTTATCATCAAGTAATTTTCCTGTATGTCTGCAGATTTTTCATTTCACATGATAGGGAGTTCCATGTCGCCTCTCTGCCATATAAGCCAGATTTTAAAGTCATGCCTGAGGGTTGGGATGGTACCACTAGAGACCCAGATGAGGTGCATTATGAGATCTCAATGAAAGAGGATGAAATTTTGTACCAAGAGTTTGTTCAGAGGATGAACTTCAACAAGATGAAGGTAAACGCGCAAATTCTTTTGAGTAATGTAAATGATGCTTTCTGAGTGTCATTTTCTAATCTTCAATATTTCAAATCTTCGGCCGATACTTCTTTTAATGACAATGTCATTCTACGTAATTTATAAGATGGCAAAGAAGGTGAAATGCCACAAATACAGCAGGAGACGTCCATCTGAAGGATGGAATTTCATGGTGGAGAAACTAGGTCCCAAAGGCAAACGACGTAATGGAGGTGGCTGGAAATTCATTAGCATAGCCAATGGCTCCAGCAGGCCTTTGAATGAATTTGAGAAGATGTTTGTGAAGAGAGAGACTCCTCGCCGACGGCGAAAGATCCTCCCGTGATATTCCGAACATGGGTTAAGTTATCAAACTTTGAACAAACAAATGGAATTCTCGAAGACTATTCAAATAGTAACGTCGAGTGATTGATTTGAGGGTATTGTATTGGTTTTGTGTTTTGTGGTATGGCTTTCTAGAAGTTGAGCATTTTGGTGGACTAAATGCAAGAGCATACATTTGACAAATAATTAGGGTCTTTTATCCCTCTGTTTTTTCACCTGTAACTTGTACTCTTTCATTGAAGCTCGTTATCATTCAATTTGTTTCAACTGCAGAGGCTTCATAATCCTGTAACGAAATCAGGAACCCCAAATGCAGTTTCAATAAAAAAAATTCATAATTCAGGGAGGTTTTATTTATTTATATTTTATTTTTTCAATTTAGTCTTTTTGTTGATGTTAATTCTCAGCAGGATCTGGGAAAATATAATCTGCATCTCACCTGGACTATCCGCCACAAAACGTGGGGTTTCTTTAGGATTAGTCCTCTGACACTGCCAAAAATTCTCCATTAGTGGAGTTTGAGAACTAGGTATGAAGAGATCACAATCACTCGTAATAGAAGGGAAAAAAATACCTGGAAATGGACCTAGACATCTAAAAGATGTGTCATTATTTTGGAAGTATGTGCGAATAATCTGAATTTATCCATTTTAAAAAATCTTAAATTTCTTCACCCACACTTCATTCTTAAAAACTAAACTATGATTGTTGCCGAAATCAAACAATTAAGAAAAAAAATTGTTTCCTTGTTCTTGGACTTGGTTCTGCAAAGATTGAATAGGTAACTAATGAGACATTTGATTCGTTTTATCACTAGAAGATGCTTTCTTATAACAATATAGTTTCGAAGAGTGGTGGGAAGAGTAATGATGACGCGCTTTGAAGCTAGAATTTGTTCCATGGATTGATTTTATTACACTCTTCATTTCGTTGATCGAGCATTAGAGGACTTACACCACGATGATTCCATCATTTCTCGACACGTGCTTGAGTTGCAGACAGCTTAGAGCAATGGAGAGAACGAAAGTAAAAAAATAAAATGTTCATTATCACTTGAGAATGCATGATTGAAAATGGATACAAATAGAAATTTGACTCTAGGAAATTCGAGAATGCACGAGTGTGCTTGCTTGAGCCAAGAAAATTCGAAACAGACAAAAAATAACATTATAACAACAAACAAATACTTATTCTCAATAACCTGTCATTGGTTACCTGAATATGAGACATAACAATCAAGAGAACAAATACTGCCAAAACAAACCTTTGAACTGAAGACTAAATTAAACAAATTTTAATATTTAGCTCTTTTTTCATGCATCGTTCTCAGCAGGCAGGCAGATCAGCAGGAGGAGGCTCAATGGATTGTAATTTCCCCTTTCCATTTTCAACCAGGAATGACATAGCAAGACCCCAAGTGAGATGGGAATCTATATGACAATGGAACAGCCAAACTCCTGTTGCAAAATGAGGTTTCATATGGTTATAATTAGTGTGCTAATTTAGCAATGATATCAGAGGATTTTCTAATATACTGCTTAAAATATAATCTACAACTCACCTGGATTATCAGCCACGAAACGTATGACTGCCCATCCACCAACAGGCACATCTATTGTATTTCTAACTGGTGGATCAACAAGGTTGAATCTAGAAGTATCTGTTTGGGGATTGAAATTGCCAAATCCTTGTCCCACGACGAAGAAATGGTACCCGTGAAGATGAATAGGATGGTCCTCTGTTGAGAAGATGGCTGTATCTTGCAACACAATTTGTACATTTGAACCAAACTTTAATTTGTACAGCTTAGTCGCAAAACGTGGTTGCCACAATGCACGGCTCACATTGCCTGTGTAGTTGAATTTCACTGGTGGAACTGGAGGAAAATCTGTGGTAAAAACTCCAGGAATATTTTGGTAATAGGCTTGTAACAAGGAGGTCCTTCTAGGAAGCACAAATGAAACATTGTTCATGCTGGCAGCAAAGCGGGTATTATTTGGTCCTTGACATCTAGGTCCAGGGGCACAATTGACAAATCCTAGTCCCACCGTAAAAAACAAGTTCTTGTCAATCTTTGTAGGGACTTTGGCGTTTGAAGGAATACTCCTCAGTTGGCTTGTAAATGCAGTTGTGGTGGCAGTGTCATTGAAGGCCGGCAGCTGAGGTAGCACGGGACTCGAGGATGATCTTCTTCGGGCATTTCTGTACTCGAGAATTGCAGTGGTGGTTGTGTTGTCAAATGGCGCATTCTGTGCTGTAGCATAAGCACTTGCAGCCATATAATAGCGTGCTGGTGGTTGGTCGGCCGTGAGTAGGACATTAGTTGTCTGTCCAGGTCCAACCATGATGACCCTTGTGGCAAATGGTTTGTGATAGGAAGCATCAGCTTCAACTACGGTTAGTTTGTGATTGGCCACAGAGAAAAAGAGCTGTTGATTAAGTGCAGCGTTGATGACTCTGAGAAGAACTGTCTCCCCGGATTTAACTGAGATTTTCTTCGTAGCTGCATTGGAACATAAAAACAGCTATTATTTTTGTATTGTCATTCATTTCTGGCTAGTTGATTTTTGAAACGGTTTTTTATTTGATTTTCTTCAGGTTAACTTTTTCTTGATTATGAAATTCTAATTTTCCAGATGAGTATTAGACCTTTGCTGGAGCATCTGTATAGGTCACCAGGCTGACCATTAATAGTGTATGCATCTGAAACATTTGGTGCTGCTCCAGTGAAAAGTGCCTGTCTCATGACATCAATAATGTTTCTGTCCCACCATTCACCTGTGTTCATTAGTTACATTAATATTTATATGGGAATTTCTAACTCAAACATAGGCTAATTAAATCAGAAAGTTGAGTGGCCAAAAATGATTAATTACCTAGAATAATAGGAACTTCTAAATTGGGTTTTGGAAAGGGATATGAGGAGCCAGATTTCGGAAAGATAATAATTGCTCCATAGACTGTGGCTCTGAGCCATCTACTGTGAGCATGCCACCACAATGTACCTTCCTGATTTTCGATTGTAAACCTGTAAGTATAAGTGGCTCCCGGTCTAATTGGACATTGAGTAACATATTCGGGACCATCGGCCCATGGTGTTCGCATCTGACGAATTCCGTGCCTTGTGAAAATTGAAAACTTAGGTTACATTCCAACGGAAATATATTATCAATAAGAATATTTGTATCTTGGTGAGCATAGAACCTAAAAGAAACCATCACGAGAGCATTAGCGGCATGTTTGATACGTTGTGCTTGACAACACTGTATAGGACAAGGCTTAGGATTTAACTTCTTTTTCTTTTTTAACATTGTCTAATATCGAGTCTGACATACTAAATATGCCAATATCTGCATGTTTACATATACACACGAATTTTATATATTCTATTACCAGTGGAGTGTGACATTGTAACGAGCTCTATTCGTGACTTTGATGACGAGTGTATCTCCATTTCTTACTGCAAGAGTTGGCCCTGGAAATTTCCCATTAACTGTGATTATGTTGTGGGTTCTGCACAGCCTCTTCACTGGTGTTTCTTGAACCTGTGACAATCAGAATATATTTTCAAACTGAATAAGTTGTAAAGAACCTAAGAGAAAATGATAAGACAAGAAGATGGTACAAAATACATACATCAAATTCATGGTGGTGAGTTTTTGCATCTGATAAAGATCCCATAAAACCGAATATGAGAACTGCTAAAAGAAGCTGGAACAATGATCTGATGCAGCAGCAAAAGTTTTTAGCATCCATCTTGCTTCTCTTCTTTTGTTTAGTGAAACTTCAAAGTTTTAATGCTTGGTTGAGATGCAAAAAGGGATGCTATTTATACAAATTTGGAGAGGGGAATAAAATCTATAGTTTAATTTAAAAACTATTCAGAGAGGGTCATATATAGTAGGATTTGTTAGGAGGAAGTGGACAATATTATGGAAGAAGAAGAAGCTAAAATCTTGTCTGTTATATTGTCCAGAGCACATGACACATACTTTTAGGGGGACGGGTTAGATTAGGAGTATAAGGACATTAAAACCGTATGGAACCTAGTCCAACCACACGATTTGGTGCATCCACTAATTTTGTCGATGTTAAACTAACCAAAATCTTTCTTTTTAGATTTTGAGGGCAGATTAACTCCATGTCCTGATTATCCTCGAATTTCGTTGAACAGCTCTACTTAGATGTTTCTATACAGCATATTTAAACATGAGATTTACTTAATTAGGAGGAAGAAATACGCCTTTTTCTTTATTTATGCATTATTTTCTTGTCCCTTCAGAAAAAAACAACGTTAAACTAAGCTTTCTTCGCAATCAATTTGGGGTTGGCTACAGGAATCTTTTTTGCCATTCATTCACCTCTTTCCAAATTTTAAGTTTCAAGCAATACCCAGTGGCACTTCCTCACAGTAGGAGTATCATAATCTTCTAGGAAAACAGAAGCACTATAATGTAATGTTAAAAACATTATGTTGCCAAATAAGATTATGTCGTATATTCACTAGTTAACGTTTTATTGTCACTAATAAAAACCTTCGATAAACATGTAGTACATGTAAGTCATAATGGATACGCTCATTGGATAGATTGGATATCATTAAAAAACAAGACACGTGACAAATTATCTTGTCCAATCCTATTACGTGTACCAAATATGCCAACAATGACGATCAGTAAATTTAAGATCAGCTGTATGAATATTTAACAGGTCATGTTAGTTTTGATCTACCTCTCCTGTGCTAACTTGTTCCACCTGTCGCATATTTTTAGTTACTGGTTTCCATTTCCCTCGTGCAAACTATAAGTTAGCAAATGTCCTGCAGATATTGAATGTCACAATCCTTTATGAAAAGATACTTTTCAGATATGTAGTCCTTTGAATTAGTTAGCCAAACAACCAAAACATTAACCAGACACACAGCCCTTTTAATTGATATTACAAAAGTTCAGTTGTTAACCAAACAATAAAAACATGAATCAATCAGATGCCAGCATCTGGTACCTGCAACTTATCATATATGAAAGTGATATCAGCATTGGAGAGGAGACAGCAATAAAATGGACCAACTTTCTTTGGAAGTAGTTTGAAATTTTTATATCTTATTGTTTGAAAGAAAGGAATGAATGGAGCTGGAATTAAACTGGGAGTTGAAATTTAAGTCTAGTTTAGGTGGATTAGGAAAATATTCTAACGGATCTCTATTTGGTTGACTTAACCTAAATTTTGCAGCCTAAAACTGAAGTAATAGAATGGTTCCACCTTCATACCTGTTAACAAATAATTTAATGCCAAAAGTGACATCAAAGGAACTTTTTTGGAGTTACTATTCTTAATGCAACTGGGATCAGTCAAATAATATTATATCGGCATTCAGTCTCTTTTATCGCAACATTTAATGGAAGACAACGCTCGAAATCTGATACAAAACTAACCAGGGCACATAAACATTTTATGCTGATTATCAACCTACTTTGTTAACGTTCTTCCTTCATTGATACCGTCTGTGACTAATAATGATAATAACTAATGATTGATAAGGTGAAATTGACATTTAACCTATGCGGATTGAGCTTAAAGTCGAGTCTAAAAGAACCTTGCCATATTATATAATATATTTGATTCGCATGTTTAGTAAATGCATTCACCTAAAGTAGGAATAAAAAGCATTTATATTACACAACTCCATGTTCACAGTAGGTGATGAATATGAAGTGATTAGTTGGCTTCAATCAAGGCACTCATCTGTTAAAAAAAATTAAAAATAAGTAATGTTTTGATTAGTTTGCTTCACACATTTTAGTATATTACAAAATCATTTTGAGGTACATCTCAGACGAGTTAGGCTGCCCGCCCAACTTAAAAACATATGTCCAGTACAAAAACTTGTTATGGATTAATAATATGTAAATGCATCAATATTTGAAATTGAACTTCTTTTCAAGACAAAAAACAGACCAACTCAACTCATTCATCGCACATTTAACAATGTTCTACTAGACAGCATGTCCACTGTAAAGTTCAGTCAGGTTCAATACTACACAAGACAATGTTAGCTTCATAAATAAGTAGATAATAAGCTGGAGAGATTTACCTATTCTACATTTACATGCACATCTTCATGAAAATGATCTGTTTCAAGAATTAGCAATCAAAGCAACTGATACTTCACAATTTTGCACACACTCTCTATGTTTTGGGGGGATAAGTACTTTTACAACAATAAAATTCAATAGTACATTTCAAATTTATGTTGGAACGCTGGTTGCAAAACAGCGGTAAAATACAAATTATTCTCAAAGAATCTTGTTAATTTAGTGTACATTGATATCTAGAAGCCAATCCTGAAAAGGAAAAAAATAACAAGCTATCAAAACTGCACCATTGCAAAATAGAAGCGTAAAACTGCCATCATCCTGCACTGTCTCCTCGACTCTCTCAACATAGCCCTCGTGTAATTATGAGCTAAATTTGAAGTTTAAGTGCTTGCAATGATTTAATTTTCAATATGCATATCTTCAGAAACTCCGACATTAGAGTAGTCTGTCCATTAATGATCTTCCTTGTAACATCAGCAGGACTCCAAGATTGTAATGCTTCAGATATCCTCTCACCCAGTTCAAAATCTTTCATCACAGAAATAGAAGACCGGAGTATTTGGAAGACCTTCCCGGGCCCTTCAGTATTTGTGTCTCTATGAATCAAGGAAAACATGGCTTCAAAATTCTCATCACCCGCTTGATCAATTTGTTCGCTTAACCATTTTGCAACCATTTGTATTATATCGCACACAGATTGGATTGCATTTTGTAACTCGTGAAACAGCTTAGAATTTATCTGTTCTGGAGGTCCACCTTTCTTTTTCTTCTTTCCTGAAGGAAGAAGTGATCGGACGCAAGACTGGATAATTAGGCTATGCCAAGCTAAGGGTTCTGTTACCAATTGCACCAGAATGGGAAAATCACTTCCAGGAGAAGAGATCAGGGAACCTGTGGACTCAATCTTATCTAGCACATACTTCCTCATCAGCAAATTTACAAGGTGCCAAGTACCAGAGCTAGAACTGTCTTTATCTGTGAGTCGTATCTCATGAGAATTTAGATTCCAAGCATTGAAAAACACAGCAAAATTTATCCAGTCAACAATAGCTGGACCGAATGCCTGCCCAAGCATAAATTTAACTCATTTACAGGAAGCCTGTCTTAAAAATGCACATCAAGCAATGTGCAATTCCCAACATAAAGAGAATTTTCCAATGAAGTCACAATTGCCATTATTTTTATATAAAGCGGTTGATGAAAGGGATTAGTAGGTGCACCACGACATCCCCAATATGTTGGCACCTCCGTAGCACCCTTGTCATTAGCCTACCTCAACAATGACCATTTTTTACTCTTAAAATGAAAGCAAGTCTGCTTTTCTTAGTTAAGTCAAAATTGTGACACTGGATGACCCATAATTCTCACATGTAACATAGAACTCAAATCTCATAAACAAGAGTTGATTGAAATGTCCAGATATAGTAAGTTACAATTCCCAAGGGGTATATTTTGGGAAGGGAACATACAAAAAGCACATGAAAGTGGGTAGAAGTGGAAAAAGAAAAGGCCAGTCCCAATCTATGGCCAACAGTCTAAAAATCCCTTGGCACGTGAAGCAAAGCATGCACAACAAAGGTTCCTAGTATCAGAATCTGTCCCGTTACTCTTGTATCGTATTAATGCAACTCGTCTAGTACTGTTTGCATGATGTTTAAACACAAATCTGTAGGCAGAAGGCAACTCCTCCAACAAGGAGGTTCAAGTTTCTTATCCAGCAAACCTGGACACATGTTGAAGTCACTAGATTTTGGAACAAAAAAATACACGTTTCAAAGCCTATTTCACTCAGAGTGAGAAAAACGTGTAGTATGAAAAGTTTAACATAGAGACATGCCAAGGCCTATATAAAACCTCACGACTCTTCGTCTTGGTCTCAAATAATACCGTCACTAATGCATGTACCTTTATCAACTAACGAAAAGTGAGAAAATAGATATCACCAGTCTTCAAAAAAAAAAAATCACCATAATCAAACGCAAGCATGTTGATACCTATTCCCATTTCCCGACCTGCCACTTGCCCATGGTAGGATGAAAAAATGAAAAAGTAGAGGTAAACATTGCAGCAAAAAAGAACAGTGAAATCAAAAGATCATACCTCCAAGGGCTTCCGACCACTTGAAACCCCCAAAACAAGTTCTACTGCATCATGGAAAGGAAATTCCAAGATTTTGGCATAGCGCTCAAGTAAAATTTTCAGCTCTAATGAGCCCTTCGGATCTACTGAGGACCCATTGGCTTCAATACTTTTCTTAACTGACAATGAAGCAGAGTGTATGGACAAATAGATCATCCGTGGAAGAAGAGATCTCTTTTCAACAGTTTTTAGTACATTGGCCTCCATTTGTTTAACCTGGTAATGCTGCAAAAAGAGTGGATTAAATTTTGGAAAATGCTTGTTGTACATAACCATTTACATAATCTTTTACATATCGATGAGGTGTCAAAAAGAAAGTGGGGGAAGTGTTTTTTTGGTTGATGAGATTTTAATCCAATTAAATCTAGCCACGTAAAAACAAATTTGTAAGTTGTGATGTATATGTAGCACAACCATTAGATTTTTATGAAGTTACAAAGTTCTAGTAGCAGTGGACACAGAACACTACCAAAAATATATGACCACAGATGAAAGTATTTGAAGGGTAAAAAACAAAGAAAGCACAAAGATCTTCTGAAAACTCATTGTCAAATATATTTCGGGAGAAAGTTTAAGAAGTAATGCATCGATAAAAATCTGCAACATCCCCTTTTTCCAAAACTGACAAAAATTTACCAGTCAAGACATATTTACATGAAAATAAAAATTGAATTCATTAAAACATGATACTGAAATAATAAATAGATGGCCAAATTTTCGTACCATATTTTCTCTAGGACAATAGGACACTTCTTGGAAGGGTCCTGGAAACAAATGAAAACTGTCATTAGCTGTGGAAATCATTCACAAAGAATTGTTTGCACCAGTAGTTTCTTATTCACCAGATAGCGGAAGGAAGAACTTCAGAATTCAGCTAGTATTTACGGTAAATCTTTTATCATTACTTAATTGCAAAGAGGAATAATATTACTAACCTAAGAGATAATTTTTATCATAAGTTGGTGTCCACCAAGGCCGTAACTGCAAATCCTCATTGAAGGTCATAGATTTGCTTCTGATTTCATTAGAGAGCTCAAGAAACTGAGTCCCACATTTTAAGCTTTCAAGGATGCCCTGAGAAGCAAATTTTGGTTTTACAACAGCAGTTAGACAATAAAAGAAAAAAACCGAAGAAAAAACATCAAAAGAAAAATAAAGTTACCTCTTCTGCTTCAATGTTATGAGCATTCTGCTTCAGCTGTAAAATGGGTGCTTCAATCTTTGCTATTAAATACTGATTCGAACGTTGCAGCCGTTCCTTAAATTTAACGAATTCAACTACCTAAGAGAGTAATAAAAGGAAAGCAGATTCGAGTTTTCAGATAGTACTTCTGAAAAATGCAGCTTAAAACTCAAAGACAACAAAATGTTCTGCAGGATCCGTATCTCGTAATAACTCTGAAAAAGAATTGCCAAGATAAAATCAAAAATATATTATCTTTAGCTACTCAAGAAATACCCAAGTGCAGAAAAAGAATCGAAATCATTTCCTTCAATTAGACAACTGGCAAAAAATCTAGATAAAGTGTCTATTCCGGTCATCAATAAAAAATTCTTAAATTCGGTTTCATTGCTGGTTAGTCTTTCATAATGTATGGTCTGTAAGAAATTCTAAACAATTTGTACCATATATAGAAATCTTCAGTCATCAACAGAACTTTCTCAGAGCATGTTTGGCAAACATTTATCCACATATTCCGTAAAACTCACAACTTATAAGCACTTAAACTCACTACCACACAAGCACTTAATATAGTTCTTTGCCAGTTATTCTTTCATTTGTTTTGTTGTCTAAGTAAATTAAAATTTACATTCCAAAACAACTTATTACTGGTCATTAGAAACTTCAAAAAAAAATTCCCCAAAAAAATGAAGGATGAAAAATCACATGCCACCACTTTCTGCTCTAAAAGATATTTCCTTGAAAATCCACTTGTTGGATTCAAATTCCTCATAAACATCTTAGCATTTTCATTCCTACTTAGTTCCATAAAGTATTGCTTAGTATGCATCATCCAATTCAATAGAGTTCCTCTTAAACTTCTCCCTTTTCTCCGCCCCACTTATTACATCATCTTCAAATCCTCCCTCGTTAATAATCGAACCTAGAAACCTAATTATCATCCTTTGGGACAATATGATCATCAATTTTGACAGCAGATGCTCGTAAACAAACTACCAACAATCCAATCAATTATCATCTTGGTATAATCAACAAAAAATACTCCAACTATAAAATAACATACATGGAGGACCTCTGCTTTGATGTGTCTCGTTAGCTCAACCATATAACGGACTGTGCAAGCCAAGAGCAAGAGAAAATTCTCAACTTCTACCCTATTAGATCTCAAACCAATGACTTATATTTCTTTAATAGTTATGTCTACTAAATCTTTCATTTTTTTTCCCTCTCTAGCACCCGCTCTAACCCTTTTGTGTGCGCTATATACATTTTTCCTAAATAAAAAAAAAAAAAAAATCATCTACCAATTTTTCTCATTATAGATCCCAAACAACAGCCAGGAAAAATTGCATTTGCAGGGAAAAAAAAAAACATTCTCTATGTTAGCCTTATTATCTTTAGCCCGGTTTGACACCCATTTTTTTCATATTCTATTTCTCATTTTTCTCTCTTTCTTAATTTCAACCACACATTCTATCAATAAAATAATATTACACATAAACCCAAAAATTCTCTGTTTTTAACCACACAATCTTCCATCAATCACTATTTCAAAAATTATTTTTCAAACAAAATGGGTGTCAAACAGGGTTTTTATCAACATTACCTACAGGGAAATTGTTGTCTACTTGAAATTATAACTGAATATTGCAGGTATCTTACATACTTTCGAGTAGCTCCTATGGCGATATGCAAGGAACGTAAGATCTGCAGATTCTCGAAAGTGATCATCCATGAATTTTAGATAGTCACTCAATAGATCGTTTACATCTGCCCATAGAGGCGATTCTAACATTTGTGGTAAAATGTGGTGCGATATGGTCTCCAGTAAAATATTCTTCACATCCAAGGATTTATACCTATACAGAAGAAGAGGAATTGTCACTGTGCTGAAAAAGAAAACTTGTAACGTAATATATGCTTCAGAAAATGGAACCTCAAGCACAGTTAATAATTATTAGTAGAACAGAAACTAAGGTCTCCTTGTAACGTAATATATGCTTCAGAAAATGGAACCTCAAGCACAGTTAATAAATATTAGTAGAACAGAAGCTAAGGTCTCCCAAGAACCAAGAAATTCAATAAACACTATACTAATATTGTTTACCACTCATACGCCAATGGAAGTGAACTCCAATAAGAATACAGGTCTACCAAAAAAATCTTGTACTGCCAGACAAGCCTGTGAAAGATGAGCATCAAAATTCATGTTACCAAGTAATTACAGGTATCTAAACAAATGGAGTATTCTCAAAATGAAGCTTTTAAAGTCATATCATGTAAACATTCATTAAAATTTCGTACAAGAGATGGTCTAATAACATATCAAAATAAACAAAATGTCACAAACAGGATAAGCATATCAATATCAGGGAACAAATAAGCAAAGTGTTCTAACTTCAGTAGAAACAGATTGCATGGGGAAAAAACTACAAGCGGATATCATAAAATTGAAAGTTCACAAACTTCAAAGAGAATAAAAAGAGTATCATGATGACAAGCTCAAAAAGGAAAAACTTTGAAGAAGTAACACAAGATCTATGGCTCAGTTTCAAAAAGTCCAAACAAATACACAGAAATCTTCTGTATATAGGCAAAGAAAGGATCTCGTCCAAAAGTAACAAACAAATAAATAATAAAAGACAAAATCATTTAGAGAAGTTAAACCTTAAAGTACCATGTAAAAGACGCACAAGTAAGGGACTCTACAAGGGCAATATTTGCATTTTGGAACAGTTATTACACCACCACTAGGAGAGATGCACATTTCGTGCTTAGTGAAAAATAAATCAAAGAAGAGAAGTACTGATATAGTGACATTAAGCAATAATAAATTCAAATATCTAACCTTCGGACTGTCAAACCAAACTCCAGAATCATAATTGTTTCCAGCAAATAGCCAAGATGCCTTGTACGCCAAAAAAGCTTTACCAAAATGCAAAAAGACGATTACTTGAAAACAATAGTAGAACTTCCAATTGTTTATGTAAAGTCTAATTCTAAGAAAAACGCAAGATGGGAACCCAAAGACAAAATGTTCGGGAAAAAAAATTCCAATTCCCTCGAAAAAGAATAAGATACAAGAGAAAAATAAGACTTTCCATTATAAATTGAATGTCAATGTCATAGTTTGACCAGACACGGATATTAACATAGGAGTTCAATGTGCAAGATAAGTGATAGTGGGACCATGTCTTCCATATCTAAATTGATGGAAACCAGTGGGATACATCAAAGAAGATAATGAGAAAAAAATATTGAAAATAAAAGGTTTGCTATAGGATAACAGGATCAACTCAGAAATTAAGATATTCATACTGAGAAGGTATCCATATGTGAACTAAGGATTGAAATATTACTACTAAACAGCCATACGCAATGTTGCTTGAAGTTGTCTTTCTTTACATCCAATTGTTAGACCAGAATTCAGTGGAAGATAGTAACGGATAAACCTAGCTACATATGAAAAACTACAAAGAGACGATCCAAGAAGTTAGAAAAATAGGAAGTCCAGAGAAACGAGTTATTGCTAAACGAGTCATGTGAGATGCTACAATCATAGATGCACAAAAATTAACCATGGATTTTTCCAAGAGAAATGCAGTTAGTTTTCCAGATTTTCAAAACAAAATATGAGATTGTGCTCTAGCTATCGACATTCCAGCTGAAACCTAAGCCCCTGTTTGATGGCAGTTATTTTTTTGTTTTAATTAGATTTCACTTTTTTCAACAGTAACAAATGAATTTTAAAATATTGTGGTTCCTGACAGCCTGTACCCACTTTTAATGCACTTACAGCCTTCGTATTAGAAAGTTCAATTTCTACCCTTATTCAACCGTTGTGAATTTACAGCTTGGCCCTTCAACGTATCTCCGTCGGCGAAACGCAAAAGTGAAATGAGCGAGAAGGGTATTTTCGGAATGTTTGCATTTTCAAAAAAGTAACCGGTCAAATGTTGCAATTTTAAAAACCGTGATCTGACCTGACATATCTAATCAATGGCCCAAGTAACTGTGCAATACATTGTTTCAAAAAAATTTAGTACAGTCAAACAGGCGCTAAATATGTCAAGGAAGTTGACTTTATTTATTTTGTCACATATTCTGGAGAAGATTTATCACCTCACGTCTTATGTTGTTTCTTTCAAGTTTTAATAGATCCCTGTACAAAAAACTATATCTGCAGTAGCACGTTAAGGTGGGTAATAAACCGAATGTCTGATCATTTGCTTCACTTTTGTGTGTTAAGTCTAGGATAGAGAACGTCAAGGACTATCTACGAAATGATACATATTAAATAGTATATAAAGTTTCTACTAAACAGATTATATATTCTTGGTGTCAGAAATAACAGAAGTTTCACATCAAAGGTGATTCTGACAGTTTTCCGGTAAAATCTCCCGTAAAATGCAAAAGTAAACAAGTTTAATCAAGATAGATGAGTCTGCCATAGATTACTTCCTAATTATGTGGCAATAATACTACATGCACAAACAAAAATATGATTTTGTAAAACAAAATATAATACCTGAACCAATATATTGCATGCCATTGACAGAAGCTCTTCACCATACATACTTTCTTGTGCATCCAGATCCTTGGACAATGGAAGCTTCTTGCAGAACATTTCAGTCATTTGTGCAGCTAAGTCCTCAAGGTCTGACCAAAAAAAAATTAATATTTAAGCTGGAGCATATAATGGTATCTTGGGTATCTAAGATACTCAAAATCAAACTCTTTAAAAAAAAAAAAGTATATAAACAAAGAGGATGCTTAGGATTGTTTAAGAAAATGAGCTTATAAGCACTAGGAGCTTATAAAACTTTGGGTGGTTATCCCTTAGAAGTTGTTGAAAACATAAGCAATTAATTGTTGGTATAAGTTTCCAATTTAGAAAACAAATAGTTGTCCTATTCACAAAAAAGTGTTAAAAAGCTCGAAATGACCTAAAAGGACAATTTATTTTTTACCACCCAAAATGATTACGCCATCAACTTTTTGCATCGAGATTTAAGACAACAAGCAACACAGATCAGCTCAAAATTAATAGGTATATTTTAATGTTTATGATTCATAAAATGATTTTTAGCTATGGAACCTAATTTATGGATTTTCACATCTATATTATGTCATGTACGGACTTTTCAATTTAATAGAATTGTAGTGTGTCGGTGAACTTTCTACTTAAACGTTTGGTAGATATTCAAAATAGATTAATACTAATTATAGACCTCTGAAAAACATGACGATTAATTTGATGTTATATTTGTGAAAAGTACAACAAAATGACAAGAAAATTAAATAAATAGACTTGATAAAAGTAATAAATGACTTCTAGCCAAGTCCCTCTTTACCCCCTTTTTCCTTCCATTTTCCTTCCTTCCCTTCTTTTCTTTCTCCTTTCTTTCCTTCCTTCTTTTAGTTCTTCGTTTTCTTCAGATCATCAGAAGATATCCAGAATTTTCCCTTCCCTCCATCCTATGTTCTCATTATTTCCTTGCTTATATTTTCTTTTGCGTGTATTTTCATATATCCTACCACCGTCGTAGCTATTTGCTTGTAATTGACTTTTGGGTTCTGTTCATTTAAGTACCGTGGTGGATGATTTCGAGGCTTATGGTGTGAATACTGAAAAACCCTCAAAATTTTTAGATGTAACACAAATTAAACTACCATAGCCTTGGGCACAGTGAAGAAACTTCAGAAGACCTGATGAAGCGAAAATGAAAAGACAGGAAAAGATCCATGTTCTCATGCGCGATCAATAAACTTATTCACAACTGGCACTAACTTAATAAAGGAGTAAAACAGGACTTACTACTATCTCGATCAAACAGTTTCTTAGGAATTAAATGTTATTAACAGTAAGAAAATGGGTAAAGCGCGGCGGCGGATGGAGGTGGGGGCCAGTACATTGGGTCCTCACTGGAATCTGAATTTTTCATAAATGATGTTTCTATATCTTTTATTATGTTTATATTTTAATATGACGTGTTAATAGTATGATGTACTATTAAGTATTAATTTGTGAAAATAAATTGGAATTGGAATTATTGCAGACAAGTTTAGTTCGTTTAACTGTATTTAAAAAATTAAAGAGTGGGGACATTGATATAGCACAACTTCTCACAAATTCTAGACTCTAATGGTAAAAATAAAAAGTTAACATTATTAAGTTTTTTCGTTGTTTGAGGTCATTATATGGCAGTGTATGGTACAAAAAAAATGCATTTGATGAAAATGATAATGAAGTCACAATACAGTGTTTTTAAAGTAAAACTCCTAGATAACAATTTTAAGAAATTATAATCCTTTTAATATTATTATATTTTGTCAAGAAAAATTTTCCGTAGTTAAATTTTGCCCCAGCCCCTGCTGGCTCTGAGACCTGGCTCAGCCACTGTAGAGCAGAAACACACACACAAGTTCCAATTAGAAAAATTCATTAAATGAAATTGAAGAAGCCATACCCTCAACTGATAAAGTGAACATGTTGCCTATAACGTTTCGAATTTTGAAGACAGTTATGGATTGCCCAAGAGCCTTGGTGGGCATATTTGTGCTAGATTCGCATCCCTTCACCAAGTACTCTAAAATTTTGGCCTTATTATTATTATCCAAAACTTGAAGAAACACTTCAACGTCAGAAGCGAAACAAGCCAAGTGACCAAACCTGTGTTCCGAGAAAAAAGAAACACAACAATAAGATCATAAAGGCATTAAATACCAAAGAGACGATGAAAAGTATCAAAATATGTTGCCCCTTCCAAAAGGGAACATAATAAAAATTTGGTGAATGTAAAATAGGAGAATAGCTAGGAGAGAACAAACTCTGTACTTCATGAGAAAGTAACAATTATTTGCTCACAACTAAAATTAGTTATGGATGTTGGGCATTTCGGTGTTTTCTTTTCATACTGCAGTAAGAGCTAGCAGTAAGCACTCCCAATCCCATCCCAAGTATATCTATGCAAAGAGACGCACAAGCACATATGTATATACAAATACAGACATTCAGACACATGTACATACAAACACATGTATATATATTTTTATATATAGATATATTAGTAAATATACTAGGACCTTCCTATGGCTTCTAGAAAGATCTGGCCCCTGTTTGGTTGGCCCCTGTTTGGTCCAGATTAAAATCCGATTTTAATCCAAGTCAAAATCAAACAATCAATATTAACCACATCTTTCATGGTCTCACAATTTTTCAACCACACATTTCAAAAACTTCTATCGCAATCTACTATAAAATCTAATTTTAATTTACACCAAACACCCTCCTAAATACATAACACCCCAGCCCAGGTGTCCTGGAGCTTTCAGAAAGTTCGCTGGTAAATAGTACAAAGTCTGGATGTGACGTGGTAGGTTGACAGACAACGTAGAACTTTGTTGTTAATATTTAGAAAAAATTGTTAGAGATCTCTCACTAGAAATGCATTATGTTGGGCATATGGTGTTGTGAGAAGTAGGGAAGAATTAGTTAAAGGTGATAAAGTTTGAATTAGTTAGAGCATAACCAACAGACAATGCAACATCTGTACCAAAAAGGGGAGAGATTTTAGCAAGGATTGTTACCTCCTACACACAGTTGCAGATCACTTAGCAAACAAAGGAATTTCAGGCTCCAGAGCTATATCCCGTTAGTAGAAGTCTAATATGACTAGAAGCTCAAGGTATTCCATACGTTCGGGGAGGGCCAACTTGATCTTCGTAGAAGGCTGCTCTTGCTATATTTTTTAATTCTTTTATTCATGTAATGGAAGTAGTACTTCCAAGTTTTAGGATTAAAAATTCCTTAAATTTCTTATTTTCTTCTGCATATCATGTAAATTCTGGAGGTTACATTTCAAATTAATAAGGAGGGTCAGGAAATCTAACCCCCCCCCCCCCCCCATAAAAATTCCTTAAATTTCTTTTTTTCTTCTGCAGATCATGTAAATTCGGGAGGTTACATTTCAAATTAATAAGGGGGGTCAGGAAATCTACCCCCCCCCCCCCCCCCACCATTTTGGGTCTAGGTTGAGGCATAAAAACCTAGCCTAGGGTTGATGGTATTTCTATTAAAAAATAACAGATAATCCAAATATAGCATCAATATTCCTATAAGTCACAGTTACAACAGAGAAGCACATAAATTCAAATGTATATAGGCAAGGGGATTTAAATAGCGAGGTGTCTGAAACACAAAAATTCTGATGAGTGTTGAATTGAAAATTTTTCCATCAATGAAAGAGTTTATTTTCTTTGGAAAAATTAGAAATTTGTATATCAAAAAGATGTGTCCACATTATTTAATTTTTTTCTAAATTTATGTTTCATCATATGATAACAAGTAAAGAATGAACCCCTATGAGTTGGAAAAATAAATAAAACGATTTTAACACCAAATGAATAAGTAATTGAGTTTTTGAAAAAGAATAGTAGAGAAGATAACAAAACTGGATTTATAGTGGTTCAATTTTATTCCAAGTCTACGTCTACTCTCAGATTGGAGTCAAACCAATCTATTGCATTATCCTCCCTACCTTTTTTCTTTAATAATTCAATTATGTTCAATCAATACTTATTTGGTATCACGAGATGCAGACATCAGTTTGGACTAACAAATACGCGTTTCAAAAATAACTCGCTCGCTTATCCTTGTAATGGGGATTGGGGACTACATCACTTCCACGCCCCCTCCCCCATATCTCTATTTGTCGAGCATCCTTTTACATCCTATGCTCACATTAGATAATTTCATTAACCATAAATTACCTGCCTTGAAATGGGCACTTCAATACCTCGACAAGGATTGCATTTGGTCTAAATTCGTTTTTTGTATTCATTCTCTCTATAGCCTCTCACATTCATATTCCTACCACTATCTTATCAAATAACTTGTACGGAGTGTCATAAAATGATGAAGCAAGAAAGTGGATACTGAATGTTCAGCGACTCTTTCTAGCGGGCCCCAAGAGGTACCACTAGTCTTTAAAAAGAAAGAGAACTTACATGTCAATGGTTTCAGACTAAAGAACACAAACCATTCTTTCACTAGCTTGTATTTGAGAAAGAGGACTTACATGTCAATGTTCATCACAAGGTCTCTCCTGTCTTAGAAGCGTGTAGTTTATTATTTCCTCGTTTTATTTAGGGCTTGTTTGAGCCTCATTTTTTTTTTCAGAAAATGCATTTTGTAATAGTGTTATGATGAAGAATGTGGTTAAAAAATAAGGAAAAATTTTGAATTTGAGTGTAATATTATTTTATTGAAGAATGTATGGTTGAAATTGGGTCAAATCATTGTTCAAAAATACATTTTGATTGAAAGAATGGGGATCAAACAAGGGCTTAGACCACGAATGCTAAGTTTCCAAATTTTCATGACTTTAGTTGTAGAGAAGTCCTTTATGTTTTTTTTCCTAGGTTGCCATTATGCTCTCTACAATTGCAATTTGCAAGAATACCCAATTTTAGTAAACCAAACTATATTTACATCGGAAAACAGACACTGAAGGTCCCCCAACCTTTGCATAAGTGAGCACTTGGTGCCAAACCTCACATTTTTGTAAAAATCATGTACACATAAATTTTCTGCAAAACGTCTATTAACTAATTACGTGATGCATGGTTGTAGCACGTACCATTGTTTCAAAGGTCAGATACATGTCACTGTTTTAAGGTAAAAAAAGTAAACAAATACATGCCCACTGTTCCCTATGTGTCAATGTTCTATACTTATCAGAGTGTTTCTGTGCTTCACAGTACCCCCTTTGTTTCTCCCCCATCCCCCACACCTGTCCAAGCTATTATTAGAAAGAAAGATGATAGGAAAAGGGTGTGGCTTTTTGGGGATGAGAACAGGATGGCACCTGGGCAATCTATCGTCATGTGTTTTGGTCGTGACATTTTATGGTCTTGAATGGATGAAATCCGATAGCAAGTACCTAAGTGCTACAAAAATGAAAGATGGGGTGTCCGTGTTTGACGAAAATTTTGATTGGGAAGTGCTCACTTTTAAAAGGTCGAGGTCTCCGGTGCCAATTTCCCAATTACATAACCTAGAACTTACCAAATCAGCTGGCACCTAACACTTGTATTTCAAACATTTCATGCAATGTTAACAGTGCAAAGGGTCAATAGTACAACTTTTTGATGGAAGAAGGAGGTATTAGTTAGTTTTAGCAATAAAAAAATTGCCCAAAATTTGAAAATGATGAAGTTAAAAAATAAAAACAGAGGGATCTATTATACCTGCAAAAGTATTGCATCAAAGCCTTGACTAGTTCCTCAGCATCACCTTTCCCTAGTAGAAGCTTTCGCCTCTCAATTTCGAGGTGTGCCAAGTAGGGACATCTTACAGAATCATCACTGGTTTCTGCCATTAGTTTCTGCACAAAGGTTTGGGCATTTGACAAGCGGGTATCTAACTGCACACACAACTGGCACAGGTCAAATGCTGTAGAAAGTATAGCAATGAAGCACTTCTTGAACAGGGAACCTCAAGGACATACTATTTCATCTGCCAACTGCATATTCTTGCACTCTAGAGATTTTGATGGATCAAGTGCCTCGTTGTCAGTTCCCTTACTCAAGACACTGTCATCCTCCAACATACAGCTAAGGTATTTCATGAAACATTCCCAGTCATCAGGACTACCAAAGAAAATGAAAAGAAATGTTTAGAATAGGTACTACGGATGCAAGAGCAAAAATAAGGAAAAAATCTATAACTTCACATGGAATTGGTTATCAAGAAATACTAGCATTAGTCTTAAATTATGTTCACTTTCATGCATGCTGCAGTACTTTTTTTCATGATTTCATATAGTTTATTAGTCAAGATTTGTTGAATCTTCTTAAAACTTGTACCATTGCTGTATTCAAACTTCAAAGAGCTTTGGTATTAAACAAGCTTTAATTTGAATCTTATTTGGCTTAGTTTGCAGTTGTAATCTTTTATGAAGGTATGAAATAAATAATGTAAAAGAATCTTATATGTAAGAAGTTACCTGAGCATTTCAATAGAATTAAAACATACCCCCCCTCATGTTTCGCTATCTTCTATACAAGCGCAGCATTTTTTGTATGTTAATTATTCATGAAAAAAGAGCACTTAACCATCACTTACAAAGGGAAAAGGTACCATGAAAAAGGCTGTCCTAAAATTATCATCTCTTAGGTCCATGTTCAGATATGAGTAACTAATAAGTAAATAACAACAATGAGGTGCAACTATTTGAAGATAGGTGAAAGAATAAAGAAGAATTACCCAACCTTATTTTAGAAGTAAAAGTAACACCCTGTTTGAGCCACATTATTCTCCCAAGAATGCATTTTAAGTAGTGTTTTGATGGAAAATAAGTAGTTAAAAAATAAGAAAAAGTTTTGGATTTGCGTGAAATACTATTTTATTGGAGAATGTGTGGTTGAAAATAAGAGAGGGAAAAATGTATTTTAGAAGAATGGGTATCAAACATTGTGTAAATTAAACTTTGAACATTTAGCAAAATTCTTAATCGCCACAGTGATGTTAACTCCACAAAAGGTAAGAGCAAAGCAACACAATTTTTAAGGCCAAGTAGTGCTTATTTAGACTCCATTTGGATCTTGATGTCAGAGGTAAAATTTGTCAGGAAAACCTTTGCCTTCAAAGGAAAACACATTTAAATACATAATTCACTGTGACATTTGTCCATTTATACATTTACTTGTTTTCGTTTTCATGATATCCAACTGTACTTGAAAAAAGATTGATTTTTCTTTATTGTTAAAAAAGTTCTCACAAAGTTTGCCTTCTGTTTTCAGTTTTTACAAATGAAATCCGAGATCCAAATAGAACTTCAGTATTTTGTCAGTTCTAAAACCATACCATAATTCTAAAACTTTCTGAAATGTGCCAGCTGCAGCAGCATAATCCCCTGCCTTTGCAAGAAGTTTTCCCTGTAAACTTAAAGTTAAAGAATAAAAGCTTAACAGGAGGCAAATAGGGCCTAAGAGGAGAACCAAAATTTGAATTATCAAACAAAATAACATCAGATAGTGAATTGTAAAAGCATATAATCTTCAATTTCAACTTGTGGGAAATTTTTTGAGGGAATAGTAACATTTGAAACATATATCACTCATTCCAGAGAATTTGCAACGCAATATGGGTTCTAAAAAGAGAGAATATAATTATTATTAAAGGAGGTAAAAGGGAGGAGAAAGTATACAGAAAAAGACGATAGGTTGAATGGACGACATTTGGCCAAACTATCTATGAATTCAGGCAACTGCACAATTTGAAGATAAATATGGAACTACAACTGTAGAACGTTAACAAAATTTGTTTCCCTTCTTTACATAACCGTGCATGGCGTACCATCGCAAAATGAACCACTGTTGTCATGACCATATAAGTATTGAGCAGGCAACATAATCTTTTCATTTATTCAGCTTCTTTCTTATTCTATTTTGAGTTTTTTGCTGGGAGATGGACCCACGGCGGTGGTTGTTCTAACAGTTGTGCTACATGAACATCACAACTTACAAATTTGTTTACCAATACATGATGTGGTGAGATTTGATTTGGTCAACCAAAAAAAAACTCCCCCACTTTGCTTTTGACACCTTATCAATCTGTAGAAGATTATGTATATCACGATGTACAACGAGCATTTTCCTTGTTCTGAAATTTGAATTATTGAAGATATTTCATGTAAACACACACCTTCAGAAGACAAACGAGGCTTCCTTAAGAGTTAAAACTATAAAGTAGCTTTTGTTCAACTACATGTATCATCATACATTGCTGATCACTCTCTAACTTTTGAATTTCACGATGTATACAAGACAATCAAGGGAGCAGTTCTACAAGAATAAATACGTTAACTATCCCCTCCAGCTAATGTCTTAAAAATGTGTGGTTTCGCAAAAATGCACAACCACCTTAACTCAAAGATACTAACCCCAATGAAGAGAGCAAAACATTTGTGAGATGTGTGCTTACATGGTGTATACAGGCCAATTCAAGCAGCCACAAACATAAATAAGTGAACTACCCATCCAGCTTATAATCTTAGATGTATTTTTGTCTGTTGGAAATAATGCACGACGATTATAGATGCTAAAGCCAACTGACAGCAAAATGATCCGGCGTCATATGTCCGGGTAGCTTCTTCACTGGCAAGCAGATCAGTCAGGTAACATCTATTAACTAGCAAAGTATATGGCCATCTTCGTTGATAATCAAAATTAAAAGCTGAACATTTTTTCTTCATGTTAGGGCGTTTTACAAAATCAAGTGTTTAATATGTATTCTTCACGATCTTTCAATTTTATTGCAAGCTCTTAAAATGGGAAGAAGGCATACACTTCTTTTTGTTTGTATAATCAGCTGGCATACATCTTCTTTGAATATAACGGTTGAAAAGAGATTAGTTCTTTCCTGATAGAAAATTTGACTGGAAAATTGTTATACTCAAACATAGGTTTTATGTGATTTAATCAAGTTTACTTTTAGCAACAGAATATGTAGATATGTGAGCTATTTAATATAAAAATATCAAATCCTAGAGGAATATATTTGATTTTTTGAAATATTTGAAGAAATTTTGCAATTGAACCGCTACTGGAATGTAAAAGGCACAGCTATAATAGTTGAATTCAGTGAGAAAATATATGTATAAGGTAGCCCAATGCAAGCCAGGCAACCCAAGCATTTAAACTGTCTGCTGGGAGTTTCATTGATTTAGAATGATACCCAGTAAAGCCACCGAGTCTCCAGTTCCAACTTCCAATACACAAATTGCCTGGATCACCCAGTTCACTCCAGGTGGCATGCAAATATAATCGAACTGCAAAATGGCCAGGCTTGGGGTTTGGTTGACTAGTATTTCAGCTGTGTTCTGAGACTAGGATGGGAAATATCACTATGAGGACAATTTGCCTATTGCCATTCCGTACGAAATATTGAAATGGAACCAGAACCCTTTCAGAATGCATATTACGTTATTTATATAGCAGCAGAATTGGCAAGAACAAAGGAAATATATTTTGAACAGGATTAATCTTGGAAAAAGTAGATAAGACAGGGAAAATTTTGACTTGGAAGCAAAGCAACCACTAGAAATATGAGCAGGTCTGAAAAAATAATAGTACCATAGGTCAATCTCTTTAAGATAAAAAGAACAAAAGAACTTTCTGCAAAAATAAATATGCACAGGTATAAACATCAAGAAGTTAAAATACAAATAAATCCTGCTCCCATATTTGGCTTTTATCATAATGGAACTTCAATTGTTTCTCCTTTAAGGATTTATTATCTTCTAGACTCCATTTGATCATCATCTTTTCCTCATTATAATGAGAAATATGACCATCGGAATTGCTTTTTTGAATTGCAACGGTCATATTTCTCATTATAATGAAGAAAAAATGGGGATCAAACACATGTCTAATGGTAATAGGTGATTTCCAAAGCTACTAGTTAAAATTTAAAAGAGTTCATATTTGAGGGCTTAATGGTCTAGAAAATACCTGTAGGCGTAATTTGTCAACTTCAATCATCATAAGAGATCCTAAATTTCCAGAAAGAATTTCTAAGGCATCTCCATATTTGGATTGCTGCTCCAACAGAGATATATAGACACTAAGAGCTGCAATAACGACCAGTTGCTTTAGTGACTTGAACAAGTGTAAAATATGGTAACCAAACTCCTTTTGATGGCCTACTAAAACTAGTAAAAAAAAAAGATGTACCTTCTGGTTCATGCAAACTATGAGACGTTATATGTTTCTTGAGTAAGCCTTCAGCTAACTGTAAAAGCTTCTCTCCCCCATTGCCACAACAAACCTTGTCAAGTTCAAATACCATAAGTAAGCATCTAAGAAGCTGATATATCCCCAAAAAAACATAGTTATCATGGCAGTCATGATTATATCATTCGCAGTTCTGAACATTTGCCTATCATCAGCTTCAAAGGGTAAAATAAAAGCATAAGATCATGAGCCAGTGGTAACTAATGCAATTTAACCATAAACGGATGAACAGGATAGAAACCGGATGTGTTAGACCCACTAGCTTGGCAAGTTTCAATATGTGCTAGGCATTAATCTAGAATGGGCTAGGTTGAGCTTGAACACTAATTTGCACAAACTATAATGCATTGAGTTTGGGCTACAGAATTTTAACCCAAATTAAGCCTACTCCAAACAATGTTGTATCTTATTCTCATTGAAGTCATATTTTACCTATGACAATAAATCCTTGATAGGATGTCTTCTACTCTTCTTCTCCCGATATTCTACTCTTTTAGTTTACATTTTACTTGCCTTATGGTACTATGAACATTTTTGAGACATTCTGCAATGTCTTATTGTTCATTTGAAATTTGATCTTGAATAACGTTTGGAAACAATCCACATTCATGTGGAAATGATTCCGAACGAATTATTTTATTGTAATGAGTTCATTATTCTCTTCTCTTTTGATTACACTGAATTTTAACATAAACTAAGTGATATATACATAGTATAGTTGGTCAAAATGTGAAAATATGGCAAAAGAATTTTCATACGCATCAGTCATCACTTAGTACAATTAGTGTGTGTTTGAATCTCATTAAAATGAGAATAGAATTTTTGGAATAGTAATTGATGGGAGAATGTGTGGTGGAAAAGTGATGAAAAGTTTTATATTTGTGTGTAATATTATTTTATTTGGAGAATGTGTGGTTGAAATGAGGAAAGTGAAAAAAATGAGAATGAGAATGTGATTAAAATGGGTGTCAATGAGAATGTGATTAAAATGGGTGTCAAACGGGGGCTTAGTAAGCAAATTCAAGATAAACTCAACCTTGCACTACTTCTATTCCTGATTGAGGCAGACAGGGGACAAGTAATTCCTCCTAGAATAACAAGTTATTTGATAAACATGAACCTTTCTCCCTATTAAGTCGAACCCAAATTTCTTATATTGATGCGATATTAGGTGTTAAAAATCTATCAAAATTTATCAAACTAACAATTTCTTCGGTCAACTCATATAATTTCATTCATAGGAAAAATGAGGTTCCCATACCGAAGCAATGATCTAGACTAATATTAGAGAGCAACAATTCTATGTTAAGCCCTTGTTTGGTCCCCATTACTTTCAAAATACATTTTTCTCTATCTTATTTTCAACAACGCATTCTTCAATAAAATAATATTACACACGAACTAAAAATTTTTCCTTACTTTTTAACCACACATTCTCCATCAAATCATTATTTCACAATGCATTTTTGACAAAAAGAAAAAAATGGGCCTCAAACTAGCACTAAGATTATCTTCAAAGGGTCATCTTCTTGTGTGCTGTGAGCTAAAAAGAGATGAGCATCTAAACTTTTCCTAATCGGCAATTTCCATTTTGTAAAGCCTTGAAAGATGTCTTCAGACAAATCAGTGACCATGTTCATTCAGCCAGATACTATTTCAAGGGAAATCAAAAGAATTACAAGGCAAAATAACTTTTTATGTTTGCTCTCCAGTTCCAATTTCTGAATTTAACAAATCAAAGGGTGAAGAATGCTGAAAACTAATTATTGCCACACAAGTTCTAACAGATCATATCCACATAAGAATGATAGTATTTAAATCAATAAGGACCTGCAACTGAATGCTGCAAACAGCCCAAAGCAAGAACCTTTCTTCACCAACAATCTTGTACATTTTAATAGCTATCTGCGACCGAGAGGGTAAAGTTTTGAAATGAAAATTAAAGAAATCCATAAGCCTAACATATAAGTAACATACAAAAAATATTGAGAAGCAGCATCATGTCATTCACCTGTTGCTGCTTCACGAAAGAATATTCATGAACATAACAGTTGAAAAGACCCATCATTAGTTCCAAATTGTTGGGATACTTGCCAAATGCATACTCATAACAACTTGTCGCCATATCAACTGTTATAGTAAACAATATTTAAATGCATATTCATCCAAGAAAAACAAGCACAAAAATTAAGGAGAGGTAACACGGACAGTGATCTAGGCGCTGGAAAACAATCTGTAAAGTGCTGAGAGTGAGATCATCTATGAAAATGGTGGAGTCATTGGTGAATAAAATCTCTTTGGCATTTAAACAAACAGAAAGCGCTTCCTCATTTTTGCCCGTTCTTTCCAATATCAACGCCTTCAAAGCCTGCACACATTGCAATCGTAATTCGAATACTGATCGCTAACATTCACGTTTACTATCACATATACATACTGAAGAAAATGAAATTTAAAATGAAAAATAAGTGCGGATGAGCTGACAAACTTACAAGAGCATAGGGAGAATTTGGGTATTTGGAGAGAAGATTCGCGGAGTGCTTGAGGGCGTTCTTGAACTGGCGAGAATCGATGGCATCCCAAATGGGTCGGACCCGCCGCTCCGGAATGCCACCCGCTAACCCGAATTTGGACGCCATTCAGGAAAAAACAGTCCTTGAGAATTCTGATCGCTTAACGGGTGCAATTAACGGAACGGGGATCCGGAGAGATCAGCACAAAAATTCAGAAAATAAAAATAAATAAATATAGTGTTGGGTTGGGTTGGGAATTTGGAGATACACAGTTGAAGGGGGCTCTACTTCCTAGTAGGATGGTAGTACAGTTGACGACGCTTAGGGTTTTCCCTTTGGGGGCATTAAGGTTATAGAAGTAGCACATCGATTGCTACCGCGAGCGATGTTGTAAATTATTTTTAAAAATAATAATGATATCTAGCAATGCTTACCAATTTATATGATTGTAAATTAAATGAATTATTTGACTTTATATTTAAATGAATCTATTATCTAATGTCACGTAGTTGTCACGTAAATCAGTGCTTAACACTGATGAATAATATTACTCCCTAATAATGGTCTTTTTACTATGCAATGATTCCTCTTGGATGAGAAACCTGTACAAATTTTATTTTTGTATAGACAATTCTATCAGTAGAAAATTTTATATTGGTCCTCGAAAAATCGATTTGTCTTGAGATTTGAAATTAATTAAATGCAATATTTTCAAACTTAAATACGAGCCCATTATTATTAAAGCGTATGTAACATCAAATTTTATTTTTCTTTATCAACATTAACAATATTCGGGGTGAAAAAAAAAAAAAAAACATGTCATCTTCAATCCATGGCACTAAGTCCCTGTTTGATTTTCATTCTTTTAAAACTTTTTTTATTACGAGACCATTTTTAATCAAACATTCTCCTAAAAAAACTATTCAAAACTCTTTAAAAATTAAAAAGAATGGCCATCAAAACAGGGGGCTAAATTGTGCAGCTTTCACATTAACTTACAAAGTCATCTCCAATTCATTACACCAAATTAACAATATTTTCTTTATTTCCTTATTTTTTATTTCTCAACAATTATTTTTTAAAAAAATTATTTATTACAAATTTTATTATTACTAAATTATTAAATTTAAATTTATGTTTCTTTAGCTAAAATATTGTATTATTAACACGCTAAAAATTGTTTGGCTCCATTATTTGAAAAAAAAAATTGATTTTGGAATAGTATTTTTTGAAGAATGTGTGGTTAAGAAGTTAGGAGGGTTTTTGAATAAATGTGTAATATTTTTTTATTAAGAAAATGTGTAGTTGATAAGAGGAGATGGGAAAATGAATTAAAATTTAATGGGATCAAACGTAGGCTTAATGTAATAATTTAAAAATATTGCAGTTAATGCATAAAATGAATATAAGATATAAAATTCGAATTAAAATAAATATTAGTAAAGTAAATAATTCTATATTATTAAATAATAAAATAATCTTTACATCGTTCATTACAACAATTTGGTGTAATGATTTCGAGTTGAGTTGGAGGAATGGTTTTGCACGAAATTGGTGCATCGGAGGAAGGTGTCATTAGCAAAAAACAGAAAAGTATAACAAGACATCTTGTTTGGCATTGCATCAACTACTCTTACTAGGGATGTATTTGATGAATATTATTGATGAAATAATGTATTTTAAATAGTGATATGACGGGAAATATGTGATTAAAAAGAAAAAAATTTTGATATGATAGAAAATATTATTTTATTGAAAAATGTATGGTTGAAAATGAGTTTTGAAAGAATGTATTTTGAAAAATGTAAGTCAAACAAGGGCTAATTGTTATTTGACCAAATATTTCAATTATATATCCACACAATTAGTCGAAGAGTGCATTGAAAAGAAGTCGTAAATGTACAAGTAAAGGCACTAACCATGTAAATGAGGCACTTAAAATGATATTTACAAAATATCCCAACCCCTAAAATAAAAGGAGTTTCAACTTGATTTGTGCCTTCATGATCTGCATCTATGCACAACAATATTGTTGTTTTTAACACCCTCTATCGCTAGGCTGGTCTAACTAAGTCTATGTTTATCTTTCATTCGTTCAAAAAAAATTTATACATACTTATTTTTTACCAAACGTTCACGTAATAAAATATTCTACACATAATCTCAAAACTTTGCTCTAATATTTAATCACACATTCTCCAAACATTCACTATTCAAAACATTGTCTTTTCAAAAAAAAAAATCCACTAAACAGGGACTAAAGTTAACACTAGTTACAGTGGCTTGTAAATTGCCCAACTAGTAATTTCCACTGCAAGCTACCTACTATCCGGGTTAAAATTGTCCTTGGAGACAATTTATTCAATTGCCCTCGTCTGAGTGAATTCAAGAAAAATCATCTGCGATTATCCCTTGACTGCACACGCCTACACTTGCTGCCTTTTTGCATGGCTATGTTGGAATGTGTTTGGCTAAGAGTTTATAAGCGTTATAAACACCTTGGTCAAAAATTATTTTTTATCTACATATTTCGTAAAATTCGCAAGTACCACATATTTCTTCGCAATTCATTTACCCTTGTTTATAAACACTCATATTTATAAGTACCTTGTTAGGCATACGCCTATTTGAAATCAGTTGTGTTTGTAGCTTGGATATGGCCTTAAGAGTTAGAAATAATTAGCCTTTATTTGTCCGTACATAATGATCTTCACCCAAGTCTATAAATCATTTTTTGAGCCTAAATTTCAATTGCATATAAGCTAGAAAAACGTATGAAAAAACACATTTGTAATGACAACATATATTAAAATATATATACTACAAGATATAAATCTACAAAAAGATTGAAGACTCATTTTTGTAAATATTTTTCCCCGTGGAGCTTAATCACTAATAAGAAGTATGAAAAGATTGAGGACTCATTCATACAAATTTAATAAACGAGGAACCTCTAATTCTAATTTTCCTAATTTATATTTCCAAATGATGAGGGAGGTATATACAATTTTTTTTTACACGATCCAATCCCCCAACGTTACTTTCAAGGGGTCACTATTTTGGGTTCATGTTTGATATCTAAGCCACGTCTTCCTTTTTTCAAAATTCTTTTTTCTACATACTCATTTTCAATCATACTTTCACACAATAAAATATTTTACTTATAAATTCAAAAATAAAAAATTCATAATTTTTAACCATACATTCTTTAAAAATTCACAGTTCAAAACAATATTTTTCAAAAAATATGACCACCAAATGGGGGCTAACTTCTCATGCTCTGACAAAGAATGATGTTGATGCTCTATGTGTGATGAATTTCTTAAACAAAGTGTGTATCACACTATTCTTTTCTTGTGGTCCGGATTATTCCCAAATAAGCTACTCAAAAGCTTAGCCAAACATGCTCGTCTTTTACTTTCTTAAACATTACAAAGATTAGTTTTACGCATCTGCCTACAAAATAGGTCACATGGTAAACATGTAAGTAAAATGTCACTCAAAAGTTGGCTCTCTCGCCTCACGCAGTCTCTTTTACATATTTCTTTTGAGATGATTAAGCTATGCTTTGAGATGTCTCACTTAGAATACTATTGTTATCTAAGACGATGCTTCACATCTTTGATGCAGTATATATATAAGGTTATGAGCTTATGTTACAAGCATCACCTCGACAAAAGTTGTACAAAAAGTACACAAAATTGATTGACGTGACACTTCTGTAGTGACAACGTCGCTTAAATTATAATTTTTCAGTCTATTGTCAAAGCATGGAAACCACATGTCTACGATACTACGAATGTACAAAATTGAACAGACAAGTGAGCCGTCACGCCTATATCATATGTCAAGTATCCGAGGGTCTATTATACTTTATAAATATTCGATCCTCTCCCATTCATAGGTATGTGTGTCGAAACTTATATTTTTTGTTCATCATGTCTTTTCCACATCCAATATATTTCATAATTTGATTTTAAGTGTCGGAGTGCACACGACAATTGTACTTTATCAAGCTACGGTTTGTACAATCTAATGTAACTATCCAAGTATACACGTTGACGAGATAAAAAATGATCTATTGATGATTGGATCTCATCGAATTCTGATGTCAACAATTAGTTTTAAATTAGAATGTACAATATAACAAAAAAATATTTTTTGTTCTTAATTCATCCGTGATAACAAGGGCATATAAATACGTGGCTAAGAAGGCCAAGGATGAAGTGAAATTGTACATAATTAGAGAGTATACATCGTAATGGCTAGGGATGTCAACGAGCTGGCTTGCAAGCCGAAACTCGAAATTCGGACTCGATTCAAGTAAAATGAGGCTTGTTTTGCCCTAAACCAAGCTTTTGCTCAACCAAAAAGTATAGGCTCGACCTGAACTTTCGGCTGTGGCTTTATTGAGTCGAGTCCGCTCGTGTTTTTTTTATTACCTGCTTGCAGGCAATTGCTGCTATTGTGGCATCTTCTTCTTCCGCAATATATATATATATATATATATATATATTTTTTTTTTTAAATTTAAATTTTGCTCACGGGTTCGCACCGACACTCCAAAAATGAGGCTCGATAAAATTGAGTCACGAGCCAGACCGACTCGGGCTTCATCTGTGCTGAGCCACGTGTCGTCTTAAGCGACGAGCCAAATTAATACTCCTAGTGATAGCCATGGAAAAATAATAATTATATTCGCTGAATAAATTACATGCAAACTTTTATATTTGATAAAGTTTGAAGAAATATATAGCTAAAAAGTTGATATAGATTACAAATCCTATGAAACGTATATTTGAAAATAAATTTGATAAAAAATGAATTTTTAAAAATGAGGACTTCATCGTCGAGTTGGATTGTTAAAATGCATTAGTGGCTGTAGATGTTCCATCATTCCTTCCTCAAGTTTGGATTTGAATGGATAGGCATCCGTCTTCCATTCCGTTGATGCAAATAAAATGTAATTTTTTTCTAGGGAAAGTGGAACTAAGGTGAAAACCTAGTTAAAATGTTGAATGCTTATTGCTTAAAGAAAACATTGCCAATCGCATTCAAACCACAATTCTGAAGTGTAATGTACCGCAAGATTTCAGCTGGAATCCCTTTTCCGCACGATCATCGATTCCTATATTAGCGGTGTATTATCACTGTTTAATCTAATCTTATAAAAATAAAAATAAAAATAAAAAAATCCAATCTTTATTTATAGAAACATGATGGGCGAAGAAGAATCAAGCAAAGAACCGATACAGTTCCTCAGTTGGAACGAGGAAAACACCCGTAACGACGACGTTTTGACCTCAAATTCCTATTCCAGCTACCGTAATGTCATCACCACCCTCTCCTCCTCGTCGGAGAACTCCCAATTGCCTGCTGCGGCGGGAGAGCGGCTCATCTCCGATCCCCTCCTGTTTCCACTTAACAATCCCTCCACCGAATCATATGGTGATGTCATCTTCAGCCCTCTGGATGACGGGCCGGCCATATCCTCTTCTTCCGAACCCGCCGGCACTGGAGAAATTCTTGATGAATTGACAATTTTGCAAAGATCAAGAAAAACCAGCTCAGAGTATTTGAACGTCACCGTTTCCGATCCTCAAAAAGAGTCGGAATCCTCCAATTCGATTGTTCCGGGTAGCAACACGTATGTAACTTATTTGATTACCACGAATACGAATATTCCTGATTATGGAGGGTCTGATTTTAGTGTCCGGAGAAGATTCAAGGACGTTGTTATACTCTCAGATCGCTTGAATGACAGTTACAGAGGACTTTTCATTCCGCCACGGCCGGATAAAAGCATAGTGGAGAGTCAGGTCATGCAAAAGCAAGATTTTGTGGAGCAGAGGACATTGGCATTGGAGAAGTACTTGAGGAAGCTTACAGAGCACCCGATGATTAAGAAGAGCGATGAGTTGAGGGTGTTTTTGACGGTTCAGGGGAGGATGCCACTGCCTGCGAGCATTGATGTGGCGTCAAGGATGCTTGACGGAGCGGCGAGGCTGCCCAAGCAGTTGCTGGGGGAGTCAAGGAGCATGATTGAGCCGCAGGATGTGGTGCAGCCGGCCAAGGGTGGGAGAGATTTGCTGAGGTTGTTCAAGGAGTTGAAGCAGTCAGTTGTGAACGATTGGGGTGGGTCAAGGCAACCTGTGGAGGAGGAGGATAAGGAGTTCTTGGAGAAGAAGGAGAAATTGCGTGATCTCGAGGAGCAACTCACTGATGCATCTAAACAGGTTTCCTCAACATTTGTATCACTAGTTAATATTTATTTTGTTTCGTTGCATTTAGGATATGATGACTAGCATACCCATGCATGTCAATTTGATAATTTTATGCTTAACGAATGTCCAAATAAATTCAAATTTGAATTTTGTGTTATAGAGCATTGCTCTTGGAAGATTAATTTGGTGTTTTAAAATGTTAGGCTGAGACACTGGTTAAAGCCCAGCAAGATATGGGGGATACAATGGGAGAATTAGGACTAGCTTTCATTAAGTTGACGAAGTTTGAGAATGAGCAGGCCGTATTGAATACTCAGTTTCTGAGGGCTGCTGACATGAAAAATGTAGCAACTGCAGCTGTCAAAGTAAGCAGATTGTATCGGGAATTAAATGCGCAGAGTGTGAAGCATTTGGTAAGTGCTGTAACCTTTTTATTGGTCTTTATTTTGTAAGAAATTGAAGAATTGTTATTGCTGCTCAAACTGTCAAGTAAGGCTAGCTTAGCAGCAAGTGTTGAGGTCGTGGGAATGCAAGGTCCAAGTTCTATTCACATAAAAGTATGAGCTGTTTATCCAGTAATATGTTGGTTATTTCTCCTACTTTATGTGGGTTCTTGTGATTAGCAGTTTCTTTTGCAAATCCTTAACTTATGATGATAATATTCCTTCCACAAGGGATTAATTGCTATAATCTTCTGGTTTGTTTGGTAAGGTGGAATTCAGGGCACTGGACATTATTAAGGAAGGAAAACAAGCTAAAATCTTCTCCATTACTATTTAGTCTTGTTTATAACTGCATACCAAATGTATTCAAAAAAGTAGTAAAGGAGGATCAAACTGAGCAATGTGATATTCCTTTCACTAACACGTGACAAATTACGTATGGCAGGATACGCTGCATGAACACATGGGGCTGATGTTAGCTGTAAACCATGCATTCTCTGATCGTTCAAGCGCTTTATTAACAGTACAAACTCTTATATCAGAATTGTCTTCCTTGCATTCAAAAGCTGAAAAACTTGAAACAGCATCATCCAAAATTTTTGGCGGTGACAAGTCAAGGATCCACAAATTAGAAGAGCTGAAGGATGCCATTAGGGCCACAGAGGATGCTAAAAGCTGCGCTGTCAGAGAATATGGAAGAATCAAGGTATTAAATCCTACTATGGTTTACAAAAACTAATATTCGAGTATCATTACCCGATATTCTATCTATGTGGTTCTCAAGTATCTCCAACATGAATGGCATTTATTTCTGCTTTGATGCTAAGTGAGTAGTGGAATGACGGAAACTGTTTGCCTTAGCAAATAGCAATTAACATATTCAGCTGAACTTAGCATGTATTTCCCAATCACTAGGGAGCTAACTACGTAGTATAATTTCTACTAATGGTAAATGCTCCTCTTTGCATTATTATTGGTGGTGATTATTTTATAATTATGCATCAGCATGAATTTCTTGTATCTTAGCCTTCTCTCTCTCTCTAACTGTTACGATAGAGCCTTACTTTTATTTCATCCTCCTCCTGCTGATGAAGTGTATATTGTAGATGTTTTAAAGACATACTTCTTCCCCCCTTTTCCCTCTCCTTGGAAAAAAAAGAAAGACGATCCGGGCTCATTTAACATTTTGCCAACTTTTGGTTATATTGTACCAGAAATGTCATTAACATATTGCTTATCTGCTAGGAATTTGTCTTACTATCACTGTTAGTTCTGCTTGGAAATTCAAAAATGACTATTGTTTCTTCCAACTAGATCGAACTAAATAAAGTCTTAGATGTCAGTCATTCAGAGCCAGCCATTTCATGCATTTTTTAACAAAAAAAAAAACTTTATCACCTCTTGGTCTTGTTTATTTATGCTGAAATTATGGCCCACATTACTTTCAATACTATTCTGATTTCTCTTCTGCATAAAATGGAAGAATGGAAGATTCACATGTGAAGTTATATCAAAGTTTCTTGCTGTTTATGCTAAGATACAATGTTTTCTCCTATGTTTGATGTTAATATACAATAACAAAACTTGTAGTTCCATTGTTTTCCTCTCTAGTTCCTTGGGCTAGCACTCTGCCTATTTTGTTTAATGGTCACTCGTTATATATGGAAAATTTAAATCTTTGGCAATTGAACTTTTAATATTATAGTCCAATCTATTTTGGTTCAACTTTTCTACCTTTATGGGTCGCGTGTGCCCTTGATTCTATATTTTCTCATCTACAAAGCTGAGTCCTTTAGAGGTTTGCTTCCTGCTCGACACCGATCTTCAATCTCTTAGTTCCCTTAGGTAATTACATCAAATAATCTATTGCTTCTTTCTGTTTGTTAAATTACCAAAGAGTTGATTCTCTAGTTGTAGTGTAAATGCTACATTTAGTAAGTTCATCCAGTAGATTTATAGTAACTTGATAGTGATCGTTGGTGTTGGCTTTTGCAACTTGTTAGAATGTGCAGTCTTCATTTTTTAAGGAGTTCCAACTTATTATCTCTTATTTCCTTAAGAGGTTTAAATCTT
Source organism: Fraxinus cuspidata (assembly GCA_903798385.1). Lineage (NCBI taxonomy): Eukaryota > Viridiplantae > Streptophyta > Magnoliopsida > Lamiales > Oleaceae > Fraxinus > Fraxinus cuspidata. Next base: position 46,494 of record CAIGRP010122479.1, read on the forward strand.
GAAGTTGTTGGCCTGAAGCATTATTTAAATTGCACTAGTTAACTTGATTTTCTGGCTTCCTTTGTTTGATTTTTGCTTTATTTTGCACATTGATTGTCCTTCTCAAACATAAACAAGTATCAAATATTTATAGCATTACACTGGAGACAGTTGGACTCTTTTGGGATCAAAGTAAAATTGAAAAAGGCAAATATGACAAAATTTTGGCCTCAAAGGAATAATGGGAACAGGAATCACATATGGCAGGAAAAAACTAGCGAAGAGAGGGATCATGTGATAATTTTGTACCTCTGATGACCTCAGGTATTGTTAGGCAATTCCAATGTGCTTTGAATTCCATCAACATTTTTCTTATCCTATTTGAAGAAAACCCACCGACATATGCATAATTTCTAAAAAAATTAATTATTACATTAACCACGTTTTATATTCTATAATCACAATGAATTTCTTGGATGATATATCGAAAATTTTAATTATTCATTTAATGCATCCCTATCTTCTCGCATCCTACTTTTTGGAAAATGCTATGTTGTCTTATCTGTGTCGTGTCTTATCCATATCCATAGCTCTCATTTTATTTTCTGGAGTTGTACACATTATTTTTAAGGCTTATCAATTGTATAAAATATGGTAAGTCGTATCAATTGTATAAAATATGGTGACATCTTAAGTAACCTATTTGTCTATTATGATGCAAAACAACATTTTGTTCATTTAGCATACTGTAATACTGATCTCTTTTGTTCAATAACTGACTTGTGGGAATCTTTTTGAGGATGCACTCCTTTGATACTAATTTTGATTTGATCTTAGTGGATTCAATGTGCACTAAAAGTGGTCAATTGCTTATTTGATTACCAGGAAACATTTTCTATTACAGTTTATTAACTGTCTGTATCCTACTTATGGTTTATGAAAAATTCCATATAATTATGGGTGTGCACGATCGTTGCCAAGGTGATCAATTTTTGCCTAAATGAAGTTCTGGCTTTTGTTCAGGGTTCATATAAAACTCAGAATTGTTGTGTCCTTTATATCTTCTTTTTAGCTATGGTTTGTCAATCCTAATAAATCCCTTGGGGCCAGAGCATTAGCTGGGGTCAGCATGCCACCCCTTTTGAAGCTTTCGCGAGACAAGGGGAGGAGAAGCTCCCAACACACACACACACACGAAAAAAGGCCAAAAATAAACAAAGGATCAAGGACACTGGGCTGCCTTTCCCCTTTCTGATATTTGTTTCATACTTGTTGCTGGTTAATTTTGAGTAGATTAATTCACGTTGATGTGAAAAAGAAAAAAACTGATGGTTTAACTGCATGATTGCAGGAAAATAATCGAAGTGAAATTGATAGGCTAGACAGGGAAAGGCAGGCTGACTTTGTTGACATGCTGAAAGGATTTGTTACTAATCAGGTACTCTTCCTCCCAAAGCATAAATAATCAATGAAATTATACATGCTTTTGCAACTGAAAAATAAAAATAAAACAAAACTATTAAAGTTCACAGCAATTTAGTCAGCAACTTAGATCGTGAATGTTACAGTATGTTAACCATGGAGATGTTTCAATATAATCTGTTAGATATCTCTAGCTTTTCCTTTGACGATTTTAAGGCCAATAAATCTGCTAATGACTGCACTTTTTTTTTTTTATTAAACTGGAAGACCTTATTCCAAGAATAGAATAGGCACTCATTAAAATCCCACATCGAAAACGTGGAGAAAAAGTTTACACTTGATAAAGTGTTTCGCGTGAATGTTGGTTGCCGGGTGCAGCAACGCGCGCCTGTAACCCAAGTGGGGGCATCAAGGCGACTGAAGGTTGACTTGTGGCAGCACCGCCTCCACTGGGGATGGTTCTCCTCCACCGTGGAACCAGAGCCATTGGATGGTTCTCTGCAGCGATTAAGAATGCCCGACAGGTGTCCTACTTGTTGGAGCATAAACAACATGCCTGAGGCCCTAGGGGTGTGTCAGGTTTCCACGGTTTGTGAGCTAGCTTGGCAGAGCAGCAGCTGCTATTGGAGCTATTGAAGACTGAACCTATAATCTGTGGTGGCGGTGATTGTCGCCTGGTGGCAGTGCCTCCCTTCAACCGAACTTCGACCTTTTTGGGAAAATATCCAAAGTTGATATCCTCATGGAGATATCCATGATGATACCCATCTAATACTAACCATTTTCTGTATATTTTACTGGCCTTGTATTGTTCAGATTTAGGTATCTGATGCATGCTTGTCTTATACCACCCATTGCGTATTTTATTTATTTATTTATTTTGGACAGCCATTGCATAATTACTTGTTATACAACCATATCTTTGAATGCACTTGGTACAATATCTTTGAAATTAAGAATCTTTATTCGATGTATATGTTATAAACCTTGAGTGCACTCGCTCCTCCTCCATCTTAGGGAAAAGGCTGCATATCTCCTTGCTCATTACCAACGAAAAGAAAATATACTACGAACATATTACCCTTCGAACAACGAAAAGGACATGAGAAGCACTTGACTAAATATTTTGATAATAAGATATTGCTTTCTAGAAAATGTGCCTCTTTATATCTGATTCATTTCTTTCGTCATGACTCGCGACCCTTGCAGGTGACGTATACTGCGAAAATTGGATGTGAATGGGCTAAGGTTGCCGAAGAAACCAGTAGATATGCAAAAGAGAGCACGTAGAAACAGCTGTTTTACTGTTTATTGGGATCTTTATGTCTCTTTCTTCCACTTTCGGGTTTAATTAATGTGCACGGGCAAAAAAGGGTGCTGGATCTCTATCTATGATAAAAATGGCAATAGAAAGTTGGACTGGAATTTTAGAGGGTGTTTTGGTGGGGATTAAAATTAGATTTTTAGTAGATTTTGATAGAAGTTTTTGAAATGTGTGGTTGAAAAGTTGTGGACCCATGAAAGATGTGGTTGATATTAACTATTTGACTTTGACTTGAATTAAAATTAGATTTTAATCTGGACCAAATAGGAGCTTAATTTTTGGTGCGTTTTTAATTTATAATTGCATTAACAGTCATTGTCATGTTTTCAAGATTAATCCTTCATTGAAGTGGAATAGAGTAGAAATGTAAAGTGGGTCTGGCTGACTTGGTTGACTGGGCCGTGTTCGTGTTTTGTAACTTGTGGGGACCTCAAAATGGGCTAAAATTTTAGTCGCAAGAGCTAGTTATCCAGGACGTCGAAATTATTGACCAACAATAATAACACGAATTATTTAATCGATTAAATTAATTTTTTCTATGATGCTTTTAACATTACACTGAGATACCAAGAATACTTGGAAATTACATGGTTACTATAGTTGCAATGTAAACGTCACATTTCAGTGTCAGACGGTTTTAAAAAGATAAAAAATCACAGTGTGTGCAACAATTCCCTTTAGAAACTTCAAATTCCCCAAAAAGGCCCCCCGTAAGAACTGCTGTGCCCAATCAATGAATCAAACTTTGGAGACGACGGTGGGTGCGGTGGCGCCACCATTAAGGATGACAGAGAACAATCCAGAATTAGCCAAAACTGTATCATTGAGAAACAAGTCCTCCGGATCCCTAAATACCCCATGAATACAGACAGACCCCAAACCAATTAAAGTTGACGACATCAACAATGATCCGACGTTTGTGAAAAAGATTACGGAGAATGTGAATGCGATAAGGATCCATAAGGCTTCCCGATGGGAGATGGTGCGGTTGAAGATGACGAGCGGTTGATCCGCGGGGCGGAGGACGTAGAGGAAGAGCCACGCGGATATTAGGGAGAGTAGGGTGAGGAGAGAGAGCGGGTGAGAAAGGAGGGAAAGCGCGAGTACGACGGCGAGTATGGTGGCGTAGTTGGCGCAGAAGTATGAGAGATTCTTGCGGACACGAACCGTGGCGTCGGAAAGGGAGGAAGGGCGGGAGATGGAGGAGAGGTCGAAGAGTTCGAACCACGGGCGGCGGCGGGAGACGGCGCTTCGCATAGTGTCGGAAATGGTTGTGATATACGCGCCGACAGCGGCGGAGGGAGGAGGGGTAGACATTGTCGGGATTTCGAGAAATTTTAGGGGTGTTTTGGGGAAGGAGAATTTGACTTTAGGATTGTTATGTGGGGCAGCGTTTTGTTCTTTTTTGACTTGCTTTATATAACGGAAACTAGGAATTTTGCAGTAACTTTGAAAAAGTCTAGCCGTTGATGGTGGCCGAATAACGGTGAAGATTGATTTGGGATTTGTGAATTTATTTATCGGTCACGCGATGATTGCGAAATACGGAATGTGGCTGCACAGGAATTTTAATTTTTTTTTTTAAAACAAATTAATGGATTTTTGCAAATGAGAGAGTTATTATTATTATTATTATTTTATATATGTGTAGTACCTAAATTCCTAAACTAGTCATGTAAAAGATATTGTACATTAAAAAAGAGAAAAAAATAAGAATAGAATTTGAAATCCCATAACCATAAAAGCTTTATCCACGGGTGTCTCGTAGAATCCCATGATTCAGCCTTTTTTCCTGTTCAAACTTTTATAAAAGTGAGCTTCATCAAGGCAATAAGTACTTTGAGCCAATGGGGGCATGTATTCTCCAAATATTAAAAAAGAAACTAATATTCAATTCTCAAATACCTAGATTTTTCTTTTTTAGTAGATCATATTTTTATTGGTTTTTATCTTTGATGCCAGCAGGTAACTTGCCAAGTTGGATGGTCGATTAGAGTGAAGAAAGTAATATAGTTGATCATGCATATCACGCTGTCCAAGCAAGACACAACGATTGTGGGAACAGACGTCCTACTCGATTGATTGGCGTCGAATGACTTTGTGAGCTAGTGCCAATTGGCTCTTTGTGTCACAATGCACTTCACTTAATGTCTATAAATAGATACGCACTCTCCCCAAAAGAAGCTTGATACACATAATAGATACGCATTCCTTGGTCTCACTCCAGGCTTGGCCACATCATTGAGAGTGCATTACAAGTTTTAGATATGCACTAATGCGACGTGTAACGTGCATATGATGCTTATTGAATCATTAAAATCACGACTAAGAATATATTACTGACAACAAGATGTGACTGAACAATGTTAATATGATGATTTAATTTCATTATCTTGACAACATGAAATATCGAGAGAATGAATTCAAGATATATGCTAAGTACTCGATGATGTTTTGATTTGTAGAGTTGATCATTAGGATATTTAGCCCTTGTTTGAGTCTATTTTGGACAAAAAATGTATTTTTGAATAGTGTTTTGTTGGAAATTGTGTGATTAAAAAATAAATAATTTTTTTCGATTTACGTATAATATTATTTTATGTAGAGACGTGGGATTGAAAATGAATTTAAAAAGTTTGATTTTTTTTTTTGTAAAAATGGAGTTTTGAGTCGTTTGACAAGGGCTTAGCTGATAAAAAAATCTAAAATGGATACAGTACTTTTGTTTTAAAAATTAAACAAGATCAAATATTATATTCTTGTTTTCTTTATCTGCTTTTTGCTTTTCCTTTTCCTTTTCCTTCTTTGCCAAAATATTACTACAGCAATAATAGAGCTAGTCAGTAGCAGGGCAATACGCGTCTTCCGACGACTTTACAGTGGACCCTCAATTCACCCCCACATATACTCCACCCTCTCAACCCTTTTCTTTCAGACTACACGAAACCTGGTCAAATCTCGTTTGAGTTGAGTTGATTGTACGGAACCCATATTCAAAATACGAAGCTTTAATGGCGGAAAACGGTGAACAGAAACTTATTGCCGTTGCTCGACATATAGCAAATACTCTGGGCCATACCGATACCATGACTGATGATATTCTCAAGATATTCTCTAACTTCGACGGGAGATTACGTGAAAAGTTAACGGAAAAACTTTCCGATGAAGACCCACGTGATTGTGCCACACTGGAACATACCCTCAAGTCTTTGGACCTCCAGATCTCCCGTTTTGTGGCTTCTGATCAACCCATTTGGTCGGATTCTGCTGATTCGTCGTCCTTTCTTGATTCCGTGGATCAATTGATATCTACCATACGGGATTGGAACCAGTTAGCCGATGACAAGAATATCGCTTCTTGTCTCGACCGGGCGGAGGATTTGCTGCAACAGTCAATGTTCCGTTTGGAGGATGAGTTTAGGAGCCTTGTGGAACGCGGGGCTGATTCTTTTGACTTGACTCATGGCGAGTCTAACCATCTTGATTGCTCAGATGAGGATGAATCCGGTGATGAGGATGAAATCCCCGTGGCGCACCCGATTACGGATTATAATATAATAATTGATGCTTTACCGGCGGGAACTATAGGGGACTTGCAGGAGATCGCAAAAAGGATGGTGGCTGCTGGGTACGGGAAGGAGTGCTCCCACGCTTATAGCACGTGCCGGAGAGAATTCTTGGAGGAGAGTTTGTCGAGGTTGGGCCTTCAAAAGCTGAGCATTGATGAGGTCCAGAAATTGCCGTGGACTCAATTGGAAGACGAGATTGAGAAATGGATCAAAGCCATTAATGTCGCACTTCGAATTCTCTTCCCAAGTGAGCGTCGCCTCTGTGATCGCGTGTTTTTGGGGTTCTCCTCGGCTGCTGATTTATCCTTTATGGAAGTGTGCAGAGGATCGACCATTCAGCTTTTGAATTTCGCAGATGCAGTTGCAATAGGTAGCCGTGCACCAGAGCGGCTTTTTAAGGTACTGGATGTGTACGAAACGGTGAGGGATTTGTTGCCTGAATTTGAGTTAATTTTTTCTGATCAATACTGTATAACTTTAAGGAATGAAGCAATAACTATATGGAAAAGACTAGGAGAGGTTA